>JAZGTJ010002283.1:0-43887 GCA_036877575.1 Botia almorhae | reverse complement strand
CAGAAGGAATATGTTGCTTAGATGTTGTTCTTTCATAATTTAATACAACTGAATGTCCACATTTCTGTGAAGTATCAACTTTGTCTCAATTGTTTCTCCTAAAAATCTGCACTATTCTATAATAGAGCTGTTCTGACATAATTTGTATTTTGCTTTTGGAAGAAGTCATAATGAGTTTACTTTTAATTACTGTCTCTGGTATCCTAGCATATATGAGCACAATTTGAGATGTAGAAACAGCCCACACACACAGTACAGTTTAAAATAAACCTTCTGGAACATCAGTCTCATCCTGAGGTCACTTTCATGGCAGCCCAGGGTCAATATTTGGCCATGATGTCCACTGCACCTGTCCAGGTTACACATACACACGCTTTCCCTCTCTATCTCTAGTCCTACCTTAAATACAGGAAACAGATTTGAGCAACAGGAAATTCCTGCTTTATTGCCGTGACATCTCCAGATAAGACAGATGATCCCTGAGTGTGTATCTGTGTGTGTCTCTGTGGGGCCAGAACAAGAGACTCTAAAGGTCTATGAGTCTATGTTATCATCTGATCTCATCTCAGGCAGCTCTCTCAATGGGACTGACTAAAAACAACCAGAATATGGTCAAAGTGTCTCACTTACCTCAGTCCTTATATGATCATTGTAAACCCCTACAGTAAATTCCTACCATTTTTGTGTCTTTCTTAAACATTTGTTAAAAAGATGATAGTTCTGGTTTTGAAATCTAATTGGATGAGCAATCTTCAAATTTGCAGAATAGCCAATAAACACCTGTGCGCACACATTATCTGAATTTTGTGTAAAATGCAGCATATTTAAAACAATCACTTACTATACACTTAAGTTTGTAATAGTACAACTTAAAAGTAAGCAACTTAAGCCACTTAAGGTATATATATATATATATATATATATCACTGTTATATATATATATATGTATATATATATAACAGTGATTTTTCCCACAAGTAAAAGGCCTTTAGGGACTCCTTGGAAGTCTTACTTAAGTTTACTCACCTGTTTTAAAGATCTCATAGCGGATGGAGAAGCCTGCTCCATGTGTCTCATAGTCGGACACAAACTTGATGAAGAGCTGGTTCCCAGAGGAGACTACAGGAGAGGGTGCGATCTTCCCACAGTACTTCCCAACCAGCTGCCCGCTCTCATCCACCCCATCCCTCACTTCCACATAGTCATATCTGCAGAGGGACAGAGATCCCTTAATCTAAACAATTCATTCATAATTAATAGCATTTATTTCATGTAAATTGTTTCTTTCAATTACCTAGTAAAAAAATCATTAGAATGGCATACCAAATTGTTCCCAGAAGTCTATGTGACATTTTACAATTAATTTGTAGAATTAGTTTTTTTTACAATAAAATACGATTGCATATGACAATGTTTTTAATTATTTAACATCAAGAGCTGTGTTGTTTATGATTCCAACACGTCACCCCCCTCACAGTTTTATAGTCTGTGTAGTTTGTAAATCAAATGATTTACAAACACTTTGCAGCTCAGTTTTGACTAAACCAGTCAAAGAACAATTCACAATCTCTTCATCCTGCATAATGAAGCGTGATGTGTGTGTGTGTGTGCGGTGAAAAGTGAGAGAGACACAGACAGACACACATCACTGTGTGCGTCTGCAATGACAGCAGATGGTGATACTGTTAGTTGACTTTACATGACGGTTTGTCAAGTAATCTAAGTGTCTTTGTGTGTTTGGGGACAGCAGATATTCTGGTAAGACATGTTGATTGCACATACACACACACACACACACACACAAACCCGCATACACGCTCCACTTCACCTCAAAATAGAATTTTAACCCTAAAGCTGTTGGCTTGTGCTGCCACATAATTGAGTCACCGACAGTTCGGAAGACTGTTACACACACAGCAGCACGTGTATGCGCAGAACACACACGCACACACATGCAAACACTAATCTAGTGTCTGTAATACTAGACAAGAGTGGGTGGGTGGTCCTGCCACAGCTTGAGAGTGAGTTGGTATAAAAAGTCCCAGCCGATGTAGATGCACCCCACACAGATATGTGTGTTTTATGTCTGTTTGTACAATACACTCTGCATACTGATATAATAATGATGAACTGGGGGTAGACTCAGCATGGAATATGATTGACAGCAGGGTCTTGTTTCCATGGCATTTAATCACCCCTGACACCCATAACCGCAAGAGCAGCAGAAAGAGAAGAGCATCATGGGGTGTTGGAATAATCTATTTCTTTTCAAAGAATGATGGTGTGGTTTCTCAAAACTTATTAGGAATGCATAACCAAAATCTGGATTGTGCATAATATCTTTTCATTAACAAGTTGAGGAGGCAAAATACATATATATATTATAAAAACATGATATTGAAGATATGGTTAGATATGAAGTAAGAAGACTTCCCTCTCCTAGAAAATGGCTCATTCCACCTACCGGGGGAAAATGTGTGAAAATTTAACGAAGGTACTGCAGATAGAGGAATGTGTGTCGGTGTGTTAGCATACATCCAATGGGGTTAGGGGAGGTGTTAAAATGGGGGTTTGTTGCATACTATGCACTCAGTGATATAAAGGTTGGTTTTTCCACACTGTTGGGGGTGGCATGATACCGTATGTGTGCGAATTAAAGGGATGGAATATGAGAAGCGCGGCGTTCTCTGAAACTGGGTCCCCTGAGGGCTTGGTAATGTAGAGATGACTTCACCCGTGTCTCTCCGCTTGGCTGGCCTGATGGAGGAGCCTCAGAACTCCATCAGTCACAGCAGAAAAGAGTGCCACTGCTGTAATACCACATACACACTGAAAACACATTTAAACTGACACATAAACCTAGAGGCTGCTCTTTTTATAGATTGTGTTTCATAGACAGCTCTTGGTTAGCTTTCAACTAAGTATCAGCCTGTTTTAAAACAGACAAAAAATAGACAAATGAAACAATTATTGATATACAGTAAAGAGATATGAAATGAATTAAAGCACAGCTCGGATCATTTAGTCTCGGTTTGGGTTCATATTGAAATCATTGTCTTTTAATTGGACTTTGAGCCTATCTGAGCACAGTTCGAGATGTTAAAAAAGCAGGAGAACATTTTCTTTATTAGTTGTTCATCTAATCTTAATACCATCTAGAAGAAACCATTAAGATTAAAATCTCATTTGTAATGTTTCTTTCCAATTGTAGAAAGACCCGCCCCTCGTCAAATGCACCATAGATTGTATTGGCACATTTAAAATCATGCTAATAAAAACGAACACGCATGAAAACAAATAAATATGACCCACTGCTCTTTTCAGACAGCTTTACTTAAGCCTCCACCGATCACATGACATTTGCCAAGCTATGACCTCACTCTGTTTGGCTTAGGTCTGCTATTTTGTGCTTGGTGGCATTTTTTTATCACGATTCTGTTATTCATTCCCTGCCCTTTCCCTCTCAAGGCCAGCTGTGGAAACAGCATTCCTGCACCCGCACAAACAAGCTCTGTTCTCCTCTTCTCCTTTTATCAGTCTGAGCAGGGAAACAGTGTCTACCTTCAGCCCCACCATGGTACATTTACACAGGAATCCAGCCAATGCACTTACACTTTTATTCACAGGCTTTATGGCACGGTGGCTGTAAAAAGCAGCCATTTACTCTCCAAAGACCTCTTTTGTTTTTTGTCATCATTCTGACCTGACTTTCTGAAGTTGGGTCAATGGTACAGAGCTCTGTGGGAATGTTCTTTACAGATAAGAGAACATTAGGGCGATCGTGACGATGATTGTCAACATCATTATTTTCAAGCAGTTTGAACGTGGACCTACATAAAGTCCAAAATCTAAACATGTCACTGCATCAACATCCTTTGTTGATCTTGGAACAACATTTCTATTAGACAAACATGGTCCTACCCCATTCCTGACGATGAACTAACCTCGAAATCAGAGAGGAATGATTGGTTTATATGAATCTTGCTTAGCCCTCTAAGCCCTAACCCTAAAATCTGGTTGATTGATAGGAAAGTCGTTCCAGGATAAGGATGTTGATAGTAACCACTGCCTTTAGGCAAGGACCTTTAATCCTTCCGGGATCAAAATTTACCTCAGTGTTTCCCAACATTTCAATGTACACAAGTATTAAAATGTACAATGTTGAAAGCACAGCTAATAGCATAGTCCATGATGCAAATAGCAAAGCATAAGCACATGATTTAGTGACTAGTTTAAGCAATGTTTAAAGTAAATACTTGAAGTACTATGAAAACATACATTTGGCTAACTCACATTAAGTTAGTATAAGCATAAAAGACTATTAATTATGATAAGCTGCCATAAAATCATAACTGATCCTGCTCGCCACTATTATTTAGCTGATCAAGTCTTCCTACTCTTATGGCTTGCGGAATGATACCTCCAGACACACACACACACACACACACACACACAAATTCTGTTTACTTTAAATCCCACCCAGGTAAACCTGAGCACATTCAAACTGTTAAAAAATTTATGCAGGCATTCTCCTACAAAAGACTTGGGGGGAGGGGGCAGTTTCCTTCTTAGTAGTGCCAAAGGAATCAAAGGTGTGTTATCAGATTGCAGCAGTCTGCCACTGAATTACAGTCACTGTTGCACAACCATACTCGCAGTAGAGGTAACATTATACTGTAATATAATCTCCCCTCCAAACATTTTTTTTACTGAGTCTCAAAAAAACAGTAGGCTGATTTTAGCTGTCTGCATGTAAAAACCTTTGCACCTTTAGAAACATCATGTTCGGCACTGGCTTCCTAACACAGATGGACCTTATAAATCTAAAGTGGGAGGTATTAGAATGAGATGCAGATGGAAATGTAGTGTCCTAAAGGCAAAAGAAAAGGGAATTGTTAATCATTCTAGACGCATTTCTGTTTATGATTTTTAAAGACTACTTGGTACAGGCTGTAAAGAAAACCAGAGCATCTCGCAGAGTTTCATCCCGGCTGTTCCACAAGCTCAATGGACTCTGAAGACCAGTTTGGCCTTACTAATCATCTGCAGGGCATTATGGGATTGACTGCAAAGCAATTTTACATTCTGAGAATGACTTTTTCCCAGCAAGCGGACACAACTGTGTGAAACAGGATTTGGTAATCTATTTCTTTGGAAACTCACAGGGGTCTGAGAGACCAGGAGATGGAGTTTGCTATTAACAGAGCATGAGCAAACAGCAGGGAATGGTTTTAAAACAGGGTTTGGCCCCTGAAGCTATTAAAAGAGGTGTGCAGCTCTCTCATCAAGTACAGCGTCCTAATTTCTCAGACCAGACACCTCTGCACCTGCCCCAGGTCTTAAACAACTTCCTCACTCCACCCGTTCTCCTTCCCACTTCATTTTACAGCCCCAGAAGAGACAACGGACAGATTGTTTATAATGCATTCCCCCACTCTCCTCCTCACTCTCCTACCTGTGGCCACTTCGCCTGTATGAAATCTTTTTCCCTACACTACTGGATTGTTGTCGGAGATTGCGAACCACACAGAGTCTTTCAAGGCCCTTTCATGCACTCACACACACCATAATAATGGTGAAAATAGCCCGCCAATCCAAGGGGAAATTAAAACAAAAAGGATAAATCTAATTCTCAGAGACCTTTTCTTCACTGGCTTGCAATGCGTTGGCAGACAATCCTGTCTGTTGGGAGTATGCTGGCCATGCAATCCAGGTCGGTCGAATGGGAACGGTAGCTTCTGTTTGTACGCCTGGGGTTAAGACAATCAACTACAAGTTAACAATTTATCTTATACTCTGGGGTTTAAGAAGTCTAATCCTACCCAGAAAGTCCTGCTTTCTAAATCCCCATAAGCAGTCTCAGAAACAAAATAGAACACAATATGACACCAATCTCCGGTCTGATCTACAATACAGCAGATCGCTTTATCTGCCACCAAAAGGAAAGATTAGGTTTGACGTGACCTTTTCAGAACAATTGCGCTTTTCTCAACTCTTCCTTTGAGATGAAGATGGCAAAGGACATACAAGAATCATTGTTCACAAGAAAGTATAAACAAGTAAAGCTGTGAACGCTTGTGGTACTCTGACCCGAACATCAAGTGTTGGTGAAAAACATAAACATCAACTGTCACTTAAGACGCCACATGCCGGACAAGGTTAACATTTCCAAGAAGCAAACTGAACTTTTTCTGGCCGTTTTAAAAGCTCAAGCCTTTAGGGGACAAGGTAGCAACACACTCAACAAACCTCTCCACTGCTCTCCATGGCATGTGACAGGCTTTAACCGAGCCTACTGTAATGGGCTCCTGCAGCCGCAAGCTGCGTTTGGAACGATAATAACCTCGCTGCTGTCACTCAAAATGTTGGTTAGATGGAGGGGTTAAGAAAAAGTGGGTTTTGGGTCCAATGCTACGACACTCCAGAGAATGAGAACACTCCCTAATGGAGTTATTAACTTGCATGTGACTGTTGCAGCATGAAGTGGAAGGGACTGTGTACCTGGGCCATAGCTACAAAGTTAGCTAGTTTTCTGATAACAGCGTTTTTTCTGTTTATGCTTTTTGATTTTCTTTTGAAATGACTGCTTAAACATGAGCTCTGCCAACCAACAAAAGGGAAAAGGGACTTTTCCTTTTGTCTTTCAGGAGAATTTCATGGTTATTTTTATTAAAAAGGAGAAATTAGGACCACATGGGTATTAAAGTATCTTTGTATCTCATATGTACGGAACAAATTCAGATGTGCAACTCAAATCAATTTTGTCTTCAAATTTGTTTTCTCAACATCTTTGCTAGCATCAGAAAAAACATGAAAATTATATAAACTGCTTTACATCTTGTATCTTGTTCCCCAGAGACTTAAAACAAATAGCTTGTATTTGATGTACCTAGCCAAACCAAGGCAGCTACTCAATGGCTCAGTCTTTCTTCATAAATTCAAAGATCTGAGCAGTACCATTTAGGAGTGGGTGGCACAGACTAAATGTGGTACAGGGCTGGCGATGGGTGTGTACATGTCAAGCGGTTCAATACTTTTCAATTCCGTGAGAGCAAATTACACCCACCCTGCAGCCACAAATGCAGGGAACTCCTTAGCATCCGTGTTAATGTTTGAGACATATTTTTAGATGCTAATCAATTTCGAATGGGTGCGGTACAGGAGACCACGCCGCATGCTTTCATAAACGGCAATTATGATTAACATTGATGGATTAAGTGTGTCCGCTTTCATTAGTACTCCTAATTAGACTGTTTGAAGAGCCACATACAACCACATTAATGAATTCCTGTATTGTAATATTATTATTGTATACTACACTACAGTTTCACTACAGACTTTAGCAATTCCAACAAATATACCAATAAAAATGTAGTAGAAAAACAAAAAAAATGTTGATGTGAGATTTAAGAATGAGACGCCTTATGTTTTGTGTTAACAAAACAGACTTGTCCATTACTGTGAAGAGTTCAACTTGTTGATTGTCCTTTATTTCTATTGGGTCACAATACAAATAAACATACTATGGTATGACTACATTGTTAATTCTCCATTAAAATGGTACATTTTCATAAAATTTCTGCTCACTCCATCATGTCATTATTCATTGTGCAATTTCATTGGAACACATAAAGCTTTACAGTTTTGAATTCAAAGAAACACAGAAGGCATATTAGACCATAAAATGCCCTCATTCAGAATCTAACATCCTGTTCACATTCGAGGAAGGACCAAGTGCAATTAATTAGAGCTCTGCCCATGGGGCAAAATGGCTTATATGCATTTACTGATTAAGTGAAATGCGCTACACTGAATGAGCCACAGCACAGAGCTTGTTCAGGGAACATCAGAGCCCACGCTTCTTTGCTAATCTAAAGAATCCCCAAAAGATATAATATAAACACAGCTAAGGGAGACTGAGGAAGTTCTGTCATCAACCAGCAGAGTAGGATGGATATCTGTGTATCACCCACTGACAGGATATGATGAGGAACTGCACTAAATTGCCTTAACTTCACCTCAGAGATTTAGTCTCAATGCAGCAATGACATGGTGAAGGCAGCGTCTACAAATTTTCTGTAATTTGGGAAGAGCTGACCAGCTTGTAAATTGATTCAGAGCCAAAAAGAGTTACATCTAAAGAGGTTTAGTTGTTTAAATAGTCTATGACCATACAGCTCTTAGAAATGATTAGCAGGTCAATGCTAAAAATAAAATTTAACTAACCATAGTTGATGTCTAAGGCTGTGCACTGGACTATGTTAAACATGAATCCCCTTGTAACAAGAATTAACATGGTTTGTGCTGAACCATCAAAATTCCAAATATTTAGAAACCTAAACAAGACTTTACAAGACTTTATTGTATGATAAACAGATTTGGTGGCATGACTATAAGGTTCTGAACCTCCACTATATGACTTTACATGTTAATACAGGTATCAGCTAGAAAACATCACATATCAGTAATATATATTTACGATTTTTTGTACAAAGGAGAAAGACAGGGAAAAAAACTATAGTCCAAAAACAGACAAGGGCAAACGAAATTGCACTTTGACAGACGCAGGTCTTTATTTGCTCTGTGTTGGGAGCCCATTTCACTGGCCATTACTAAGAGAATAGCCACAGTTTGTCCCTCCTTAACATCTGATAAGGGGTATTATTACTGAAAAAACGGACCAAGTCCTCTGATGATGGATCCATGCTTAGGAAGATGAGAAGTCAAGAAGTTAAGGTATAGAAGAGATTGTGGATCAAGTTTGAGGGAAGACTGTGGTTGGAAAGGGGTAAGGGGCAGACGTACACCATCTTCCATTTAAACAATACCACCACCCCACCCAACCCCAATGTCCACCACCTAGGAGATGAAATGTAAGTCCCACGTCAGGTCTATAAATTGCTCAAGTAATGAGAAATGGGTTAATCCTACTATGTGCTAAGAAAATCAGGGTCAGGCCTAAGGTAATACTTTTAGCTATTCTAATTACAATGCCAAATATTTAGAGATACACTACAAGATCATGCAGGCTGGAATGTCAGACCCCTGTCACTAGTCAAACAGCAAAAAGGATAAAACAGGCAATAATTAAAGATGAATATCTGTTGTTGTTGTTGTGTAATTGAATAATCCAAAAAATTCAATTTGGCACAGCCAGGCTGAGTCAAAAAGAAGATATGACCTACTGACTTTCAGAGTTAAAGGCACATGATGACTGCTCATGTACAGTATGTAGTCACTTATATGAGACAGAGACTAAATAACTTGTATACAGAAAATAAGACCATTACTAAAACTGTATGGCTCATATATTTACTGCAGACTAATGCATGCTCTCTAGTGAGTAATGAACTGAATGTTGAGGGAGGTCAACAAGAGGTAAACTCTGTGGCGTACATGAGGGAAAGAGAGATAGGGAAAGAATGAATGTGCTACAGTCCCTCAGGTCTACGTCCTGGGTCATTTAGAGTTCTCTTCATGCCTCATGTCCAGCTCATTCCTTCTTTCTAAGGGAAACAGTTCTTGTAAGTGCACAAGGAGTAAATCAATTAACTTGCTTTCTTTGCCCATTTAGTCCCCCTTCCTTCCATTCATCCCTTCATCTTCCTCATTCTTAGTGGATGGGGTCAGGGATGGCTGTGTTGTGCTGTCTTTGACAAGGTCAGCACCATAGGTCATAAAGAGACGGTCACAGTTACCCTTCAGTTTTGCTGAGGGGTCTTTTGACCCAGTATTGATGTACTCAGGATTAACTGACACAGAATTACTACAACATACTGTCAGCTTTTTCACCTAGACATTTTTTCCTAAATACAAAATAAGTCAATAATACCACTGAAGGTAAGTAATGTTTGAAAATTAGACTGGTTATTAATGTAAGATTACTGAGGAAAAAAATGTGCAAATTGCGATGAGCTGGGTTTGTCATGTAGGGTCAGCTTGACCCTATAACAGCCAAGCTGCATCCAACTTTAATGTTAACAGCACATAGGGGTTAAAAGTGACACAAGGAATTGGGGCTAAAACACTGTTCCTCTGTCTCTTACACACACACCCTTCAGACACCAACTTCCTATTATGAGTGAGGAAGAAAAAGAACAAAGGAGAAGTAAATTCTCCCACATGTTTCAATGTCTAAGCATTTGATGAATTGCATCTTTCTGTGTGTGTCCTATCCATTATCAGTGATGTTATCTCTTTATCTCCTATTTCCCAACAGTGCATCTGTTCTCTTGAAAAGGGAAATGCAGCTCCTGAAATCACAGGCTCTAAAATGCGCATGCTGAGAGAACCAGGTGGTGTGTTGTTTTTCCTCGGTTGCAATTCCGTTGCATTCTGTTGTAGCCCAGGAAATGTTTGTGCATGCAGGCATTTGTTTCTGTGTGCTAGCGTGCATATGCTTGGTGTCTTGTAGAGTGACAGTTTGAACTAAGTGCTTATTCCAAAGATGATGCCAAAGTTTGGAGGGCAAACTGACCTCTCCATTCACGAACTCACATTGCCTCTGCCAATGCAGAGACCTCGCCAATGATAATTAGCTAAGTCTGCATGCGACAACCAAGAGACCTGCTGGAAATTGGAGAACAGGATCGGAGAGGAGGGACTCGCAGACTCATTAAGGCTGAATTACAAGACCACTAACATCACATCAAGGGGTTAATTTAAAAACAGGTCAGTTTGCGGCTTTTGTGACATGCTGTTTAATGGCAAATTATAGTGTGAGAAAAATACCACTTCACACACAAACCCAATAAAACAATCGCCAATCCACTGAAAGACAAGAGCGAGAGAAAGGCAAACTAAATGGGTGGTGAGCGACGTGTGAATTGCCTCAGCTCAATCAGAGAGACCTTGCCCCATTCATCACTGTCTCTTTGTGGCCATCAAACTCACTACCGGTGCTGTCGAGGGGTAGACGTAGATGTTTGGCCCTCGATTACACTCAAACCAGAGGGAACGAATGAGATGACCTCATAACCTAAATTTACAATGAAAACAACATCTTCCAAAACACAGCCTAAAAAATGACTTTGTCATTTTAGTGTGGGGCCCAAGTGGAGCTGAACCATGTCTAACCTAAATCTCTGTCTATACAGTCCCTTAAGCTCAGAGCGGTGTGGGCCCTGTCAATCAAAAATAAAAGGCCATTTGCGGCTCTGGCAGCAAACTAAACAAGGACAGCTTTCTAAAAGGACCACATCAATTAAAGGTTAGACCCATGTGATGTTCTCCAGGGAAGCTTGAAAAACCAGGTTGTCTTAAATCAGATCTTTAACCAATCTTGCAGAGACTCTTATCTATTGGTTCCTTTGTGGTGGCAATTTCCCCTTAAGCACTCGTTCTGTCTGTTGTTCTTGTAAAAGATTTCCACATTTGGTTCTGTACATGGAAACCATCTTGACCTATTTCTAATGAGCTTTCTAATCTCATTACATATAGTTAAAGTGTATATATTCATCTAAACAAAAGCATATAAATGTCATCAAAGCTAACAGAAGTGATGTGGCCAAAGCAGGTATAGAAATCTGTTTAAAATCTGTTTTCTGCTGAAAATCTGAGTTAAATCGAAACCTTAAGTATCTCAAAATCTTAGTCTAGTGGTGAGATTAATGACTTGTTCTTTAATTTTATCATTTGTAAAGATCTATGTTAGAACATCTGAGGTAAAATAAGCAACAGGATTGTCTCAGCTGTGACGGCCTACAGCGGAGACAAGAAACTTGTTCTGAGCTTGTTCTGAGTAGAAAGCTGAAGTTGCCCGATTCTCTTCATCATTGTTTTGTGAGCATGTAGGAATTTTGGATTACTAATGTCTGCTGTGCTTAAGAGTAAAAATGGAGGAGGTTAGTTACTCCTGTGTAAATTCTGAATTGATTTGCTGACTGAGCTTTTCTTCAAAGCTCCTCCTTTTGGTCTGCTCACTTTCTAACGCTCTCTTTCTTTTCTTCTCCACGTCCGTACTCCATCACTCTCTCCTCCCCTCACAGATAAGCTCACGCTGAGTGGCGAAGTGCCTGGTCTTTTTGAGAGAGAGACGGAGAGTAAGAGAACGAGGAGAACATGAATCAAGCCGGTGACAGAACAGCGGGGAGGACAGCAGATGTCACAGAGAGAGAGAGCTTTTCAATCAGCCTGTCCTTCCAACACGTGGACCAAGGTGAAGCACTTCAGTGGGGGAAAACCCCTTACCTTGACAAACACACATAGAAAGACACACACACCACTTTCACCCCCCTCATTAAGCAGACTCCTTTAAGACCTCCAGTCCCACAGTCACGCAAGAGGGTTAGAGGGCCAAAGGGAAACGAGGTGATGAAATGCATGCTAAACAGTGAGAAAGGAATGACCGAAAGAGGAAACAACAAACTTTAAAAGTAAAAGTCAACAAGCGAACAATTATACGTTACCTTAGCACAAGTGAACAATTGTTTTAGAGCTATAAATCTGATGTGAATAACAGTTAATAAATAAAGGTTTTGATAATGGATAAATTTAATGAGAAAAGTGTACATTTATATTGAGTTTATTAAAGTCTATTTGCAGACATTGATAACTGCAAATCTAAGCACAGTTTGTAACATTGGTAAGCCCTATATTGAGTAGTCCACAGGGTCTTTCCCCAGAAGAAAAATTGAGTTCAATTCACATTTTCACTCCATTTAAACTCAATGCTGTTTAGAAGAAACAATTGTGTAATTAACTATGCCTTTCAGTTGATTTGTCATTCCTGTGGGTTTAATTATTGTGCATTAAAGGTAAAGTGTGTAATTTCTCCTCCACCAAATCGAAAAAATAATGTTTTCGAATAGGATTCCAGACATTGACCCCATCGGCCATATGTTGGGCTGGTCAGGATGTTTAAATAAACAGAAATATTTTGATAGCACCACCGAGCCACACTATGTACATTTAAAATGTAAAATTTAACTATATTAAATTTGAAATTTAACTACAGCTCAGGCAAATTCTACAATCTGCTTTGCTTGAATCTATGTGGCGCCTATGTGGCCACTTATGTGTCTGTTTTCCAATGTTTATGTCTCATTCTCCATCTGCAGAGGCTTTAGTAACACCACCTCGCTCTTGCTCCGTATGACAGCTGCTGCCTCTTTTCTTCTCTACCCAGAATTCTGTGCACCACCAGAACAAATGTGATTTACAGGCAGTCTAGGGACAAGAAACAACCTCAAAAACTGCAGAACTGCTCAGAGCAGTAGCTGAAGTCTCTGGCCTGGCAGTCTTTCCCTCTGCAACACAAAGCATGTCAACCATTACTAAAACAAAAAAATGGCACCTTTATAAGAAGAAACAGGAGTGGTACACCCGTTTTAGGGCCACGGAATGAGTCAAGAATGTCTTTCTGCCTCTTATCAACTGCTCACAGATCGACAGGGTCATCTCTGCACTGCTTTTGATCTGTGCTGCTTCCCTGACCCTCCCTGAGAATAGATCGTCTGACTTATGTTTGTTAACAGAGGCCATAAGTATTTAAAACAATCTCCGTCAGTCCAAGCCTCCTCTACATCCCAGAGGTCAAAAAAATCTCTGCCTTTAAAAACTCTTGTTGTCGGGTGAGGATGAAAGGAGGAATGCTGCATTCCGAACTTCTTTAGATTTCCTTCCGTGACAACCCCTGATGAATGTTCATGACGTCCAGCTTTCTGTTTACTTGTGCTCTGGAGGAGCGGAGAGGGCCAGTGTTGGGTGTCTGTATGTGGCAGGGAGAATTACGCCTGTTCCCAGCCTGCCTATGGTGCCTCTCAGTTGGAGACTCATGTGGCCCCTGCTCCACTGAAGCCACACAAACAATGGACCAAGACCCTTCATGAGTTCAAGAGCTGTGTTGATATTTAAACTCCAGGGAGATCTACTGTTTTGCCATCTCTCTTCATCTCACAAGATCTGCCATTGTTGCAGGGGGTCTGAGAAACTGTATATCTGTATGAAATACACCTAAAACTTCTTTATAAAACAAGCCTTAAGTAAATAAAAGGCATTTACTATGTGTCTCTATGACTAATCAGCTTTGCCCTCGTTTCCGAGCAACACAGATACAGGATGTGTGGTTTGTGTGTGGAGCCAAAAGTGTATTTGCTCACTCCGCAGGACATGTGGCACTTTGCGGGTTGACCCAGCAGGGCGGCGCTGAAGTTGGTCACTGTAAGGAAGAAGGGCTGTGTGTTTTAGGCTTAGGGTTACTGCGGAGACACAGCAGGCAAGCAGGGGACCAAGAGCTTTTTAGTGACCTTTCTTGCACCTACAATGGACCATTTTAAAGCAGGAATTCTCTGAATATTTGTCATGTAGACTTAACAGCTTAACCAACCAGCCATTGGTTTTTTGGAAAATATTGGTATATGGTATAGGTATAAAAATACTACTTTAAATAGTCTTTTTGAGTGGTGTGTTTCTGAGATTTCCCCATCCACCTCTTCCCTTTATAATTTTAAGACTGGAGTCTGACAATTCGGAGGAAATGTTTCCAGTTTTTGTTTGTTCAGCAAATTGTGGCACATCAATGATTCATAGTACTGTCATGGGGCCACACAGTACACATACAAACAAACAGACACACTATGACCTCACTCATATCCGCTTTAACAGGACTAAACTATACAGTACAACCAACAAGCAATGCTGTCGTCCCTTACTTTAAAAACTTTTTTACACTCAAACCTGGCTTTATTTTAAACATGAAATAATATAAAGACTCCAAACATGCATTCTTGTGTCTTAGAATTATTTGCATAACCAGCTGTTAAAAACAAATGCCACCATGTAGCTATAAACATGCTTAACTAACTTAGTTTGCTCAGCAAGATTCTGCATTTCACCAAAGCAAAAACTAAATATTCTTGACATCATTATACGCATGCAACACAGAGAGCTGACTTTGAACTGGCACAACGCATTTCTTGTTTGTCTTTGTTGATAACGAACATGTTATGCTGAGCATGTGCGTGCCATTTGCTGCTAATTAGATTGTAAGCAGTGCAGTGAAGCGTGTGTTGTAGCTTCCCTCCCTCGACAGTCCATCTGATAAAGAAGCCATTTCGACCATCAACAGTTTCCATTATGCAAGAAGCCCTTAATGTGTGTCCAGCTGAATCTGGGAGTCAAGAAAACACCCCCCAATCTGCAGAAACCAGATCTACCAAACAGATGTCTATCTGGTCTCCAAATTGAATTAGTGATTGGGGGGTGGGATGTCTATCTCTGTCACTCATAACTTTTGGCCAATCATAACAGTAAAGAAAAACAACAGAATTTGTTTAAAAGGCTATTCTCCACAGTAATTTAAAATGATAGCTTGAAGTGGAGAGATTACAGAGTGGAACTAAAACCCGGTGAAATGCATGCGTTGCCTCGAGGACCGAATACAACCACAGCACGTTTTAGGATTGCAAGAAAACCCTAAAGTGGATGTCTCCCAAATTCTTGATGAGTGTGTCTTCAAGTTAGCGCTTAGCATAACATAGCGCTTAGCTCTTTTATGACGCGTGACCACATGCCAGGTCATAATGATTGGATCGTAAAAAGTGGGTTTTGTATACCCGCAATGGAGCCAGGTAGTTGAAGGGGTGGGGTTGAAAAATAAAAGGAATAAGTTAGGAAAAGCAAAGTCATTTTTATTTTCATTACATTTTAATAAAAGATTATAAAGTTGTTTTTAATATAGAAAAAATTGCACCACGATGCAATTGTGCGCAACCAGACCAGGAACGAAAATATTCAGCACACCTAACATCTTACACACTCAACTCTGATAAAGTCACTGACTGCCTAATCGTACTATTCTTTAATTTGGCTTCTTTGAACACAGGAAAACCATTGCTGGATAATTTCATTAGGAGGGTCATTATGTCCTCACCATGTGTCTATCCACACTCCATTCACTCTCAGTATCCCCTCGATGAAGTGTGTGTATGTGTGTGTGTTTCTAATAGGACGGGGTCTGGACGTTTCTGGGCAGCGAAACCTGAACTCTCAAAAGAGACGGACCCCCTATGAGCAGACAGTGTGGGGTCATCTAGGGCCATAAATCTCTGTTGGTTTACAGGGCCATAAAAAAGTAAAGAATCTGATAAACGGTGCCATTAATACGAGATGTTCAGCGAACACAAAGAGCTTCAGGCGGAAGACTATCTGGGTGGAGGGGATACAGTAACAGAGCCGGCTGCACTCTGACAGTACAATAACGTTCCTCAGACCCGCCAGCACAAACAAAGGAAACAGACGGAAAGGGAGAGAATGGCATATACTGGAAACGGCCTACACCACTCAAACCACAGGTCAGCTGTTGAATCATGATGTAATACTACAAGTCAGCTTTTGGGAGAAGCTTTACTTTATTAGTTTACTTTTTGGCATGACTAAATTGTCAACACAATATGTCAAAAGAAACTCCGGCATATATATGTAAAAGAGTTGTTGTTAGAAAAGACTAAATAGCCTTTTTGGACACGTTTACAGACACAACATTTTTTATTACTTTTCTAAATGACATTAAGGCTACATTTATATGACATTAAGCCAAGCGCATGTGTGATCCATGTGGTCCCTATAAGGACCAGCAGGAGGCGCACCTCCACACCAAATAGTGAACAGCGAACACTTACTTGCACTCCCGGTCTTCCAGGTCAAAATGCGGGTTAAAGTTGATCAGAATCCTCTGGTTCGGGCCAGGAGCTGTAATCACCCATATGCATTTCTGGGACGGGTAGTAAGAGACCGGGTAACCTGGTGAAGTGAGGTAATTTGCGCTAGATATTCTTATATTGTCCCCACATTTGTCTGAAAGAAACAATCAGAAACATGATGGCATCAGCTGTTGACAACTAAACCATACAACCTGATCCATAACAACTAATATAACGCACACCCGTAGACGAATAACTCTTAAAACAATACAAATGAGGTTATATATTCTATATAATATTATATATTCTTCAAACAGTCACTTAAAATCTCCCAATTATTTCGACCAAAATAAAAGGGTTGATATTTTCACGTAGTTAACGTCATGATCTGCCAGAAAAGCGTGACCTTTTTCTTCTTAATAGTTCAATGTATTTGCCCAGTTATTTATAAACTATATCGGTGATGGTTTTATTTAATTCTGTCAACAACAAGAACATTTGAGCAACACTTAGATGTTTGCATTCCACGCAGTAGATGATTGATTTCAAATAAACTCAGTGTTTTGTCAGTTTAATGACAGAAACCATCTCAACAAAACTGGATAAACGTATCAGGATTACATTTGAATCAGTAGTTCAAGTTATAAAAGATTATAATATAAAGATCATGCGAGTAATTTCACCCCTAAATGACAATGTATTATTAGGGATTCTTGTGGTGAGTTTAATATTGGTGAACTTCTCAGATGGCAAAAAGTGAGATTTAGTATATTCTCCAAAGCTCAGATTTGGGGTCATGATATAGTTTAATCATTATTGCAATTTATTAATGTATTTGGAGCAGTTAGACCGTTTATCTGGCACGTGTTCTTAACTGTGTTCTTTGGTGACTCGGAGAGTCATTGATGGTCAAATCCTTACGCAAGTGACCCCATGAATTCCTTATTGATTTTACTCCGGACAGACGGAGTTACATTTTGAGTCTTATTTTCAATAGATGCCACTAATATCGAAGTTTATGGGTTGAACAAAATAAAGAAATTTATAGTAAGACCAAAAGAAAACATTAAGATATAATCGAACACTCTAAAATATCAATTACGCTAGCCTGCAATTTCAAGGCTAACTTTCTAAGTTTATTAACATTGTTACTAAGTTTATTAACATTGAAATTATTATGCAGGGCATTTTACATGATTATAATAATATTTTTAATTGTCCTTCGTAATATCAGGCAAATCCTAATACAGATGGATTTACACTTCTTTATTTGCATTATCTTGAATAATAGTAACTAAAGTGCCTAATACACATTTTCTTTGGTAGTAATTTCTCCGAGATTAGAGTTGGGGGCACGAAGCACATTTTGCACATCAGCAAGAAGTTATTAGTCAAACTTAAAACTTTGGTGTAACACTTTATATCAACTTTTATTAATAACACACTTTCGAATATTAGACTACATAATGCGTAACCGACTAGTAAATAATCTGCATTCAAATATGAACACATGGAAATATGAGTTTTGTGGCTATTTCTAACTATTTGAAAACACAACAATTATGATTGTAATGTAATTTTTCAAATGTTATTAAGAAAAGTGATTATACGGTGTGACAAGCATTTTGCGAATAAACAGACATTGCATTGATTCTATAGTCGATTAATTCTGTGTGTTACATCAAAATAATATCAGCGTTGGTCGACTGTCATGCTAGTGCCAGTAAACAAGCGGCAGGTGAGAGCAGGTGAACGGTCCGAAACTCTCAATCCCTCGTCATTTTCTCCAGCTAATCGGAAGAAATACTTCTTAAAACAACCCAGTCAATCCGTTTTACTTAACACTCACCATTTTTAAAAGCACTGGCGATGAGAAAGATTCCCGTAAAAAGGATCAACACTAATCCACAATGCATCCTCGACTCCTAGAGTTCTGGGTGTAAAAATAATTTAAAATGGAAAAAATAAGAAATAGGAAAATCCTTAAGTGATCGTACAGGGATAAATCCTCTCTCAGGTCTCTCGTTTGAAAGAAAAGAAACCAACTGAACGCGTAAAAAGCTCTGAGTGTTGGAGATATGTGCGGTTTGTGCGTCTTCAGGTCGCTTGCATCCTGCCATTCAGCTGTGGTTTCCTCTGCTTTCAGCCAGAGGTGGTCTTCTCTGCTTTGCCATTTCCTTCAGCCTGTTAGAGAATGACAGAACAAAACGTTGCAGCTCCTCGAGACTAAACTGGCATAATCCTGTGCGTACAGTGAGCGAGAGAGATGGAGCGCAGATCGTTTGGATACTTAAGCTAAAAGTGGCTTGGATAACGAATGCGCCTCCGCGTAGTAACCGGCGTTCTGCTTAGTCTCAAAATCTGAGTTAGAAACACTAACATCTGGCGATTGGCTTTGCCATAACAGCGTCTTAAACAAGGGATACACCCCCTAAATTACAATCGCTTCTCTTCCTCCCAGAGTTTGTTGCGCTGTCTCACTGCCCGTGTGCTTGACGCGCAGGGGATTCTCATTGGTTTGATTACACATATGCAAAGCACGACCTATATGGAGCCCAACCTCTTCTATAAAAGCGACCAGAGACCCTGAGCTCGCTTTGAGACACTGTCAAACATACACCGCACACCTTCGCGATCAGTAAATGGGTGGCACGGTAACCGTCCTTTATATATGAAGCCGAGATAGTAAACTTGCATACCAAAATAAATGAAGTAGCTTTTACAATGAACAAGTCCTTCATATCAGTAACATTTGCTACCATTCACTATTGTTTTGACTGACTTATGACTTCTTTTAGAAGATATATTCTAATGGTCGTCTGATTAAAACGCTAGACAAAAATGAATGCAGCCAAACATAAATGATACGTTATTATATTATATTATATTTTAATGAAGAACTTTGTGCTATTTATCAGTGGGAATAACATAACCTTTCTTAACAGCGATGGTCGGAAATTTAAATAGTCCATACAGGGACAAACTACCACTCTGGTTTATCACACTGAAATCTGTTGCAGCCATTCTTCTGTCCTTTTACTGCATGATGTCTTTAAACGTATGTTTTATCCATAAATACGAATAGGTACATGTTGTGAAGGGGCTTCCCTGCTTACGCTTTACGCAGCAGTACAGGGGAAACAACATTGACACAATGGATAAGTTAGTCTTAAACAACGCATCAATTCTGCTATTTTGTGCGCAGTTGTGTCCTTATTTTGCCAAACAAAACATCCAATCTGTTAAGACAGACACTCAACACTTGCCTACAAGCTGTCAAACCAGCTTGCTTAATAGTATCCAGTACAGTACGATCCAGTGACCGCGGTTGCCAAGCCCGATCTGCCTCTCCTCCAAGCGATACAGTCGCCCTCAAATCCGTAAGATCAGGCTGAGCGTTTGTCACCTCCCCTTAACCAAAGTCAGTCTTTCTCAACTCCCTTTGTATCCTTATTTTTTGCTCTATTCCTCCGCTGTGCGCAACACCAGCCTGCCACCGATGATTTGAAGCGAAGAAAGCCAGGGTGCTATCGTATCACAACCGCGTCTGGCTGCAAGCTTCCAATGAACGTGAGTTCTCTAATGCAGTTTATTACAGAGGACGAAAGGGACAGAACCGGAGAGAACGTATAAGCGCAGTTTCATTCTGTAGGAATCGTAGTTTTGCGCTCCACTGGCTAGAACGCTACCGAAAACCAGAGTCCATCCAGAATGTCTCAAGTCCGTTTCGTCAGGCTGCCCCAGCAAGCTGACTGCACTTTTAAATATACTGTAAATTCATTTCTTGTAAAACAAAAACGTATATATTTTCAAATCACACGATGATGATTTGAACCATTGAAGTGTGTTCACAAGGGAACTAATTCTCAAAGAAACGTATTTATATAACATTTTATCTATTTCCAAATAAGTATATGTCGCAAGATAAATACTTTACCCTGTATGTATAGACCTATATATTGTTATTCCTTAGTGCATTAAATTTATTTCTACAGTAACGTTAGCAAATGGAGAATACAATATTGGCAGCTGCGCTATTCAGTAGTGTTCTCACGTATTACTGTAAATCAGGAATTGTTGGTGAACTAAAAACTTTGTGACTGACAAGCCCATTTAAACTTATGCTTGCCGAGTCCAGCAAATGGCATACTTGGAAGATGTATCCAATGTAATTTATTGAATTGGATTTTATGTTCTCCACCGGGTAAAACTATAAGCTCAATTAGGGAACTTTTTCCAAACGCGGGGAAATGTGTTGCTTTGTTGCGTGCATTCTTAACACTTTAGGGTTAGTGTTCCCACATTTGAAAAGCGGGTGAGACATGCCTTTTTGACGACCCCCGAGCGTTAAACTATAACACATAAGCGGGCTTCAGTGAATCTAATACCTCGCTGAGGGTAACCGCACTGCTGGACAGCGGCTCAGCCATGTGCTTTGTTTCCACTCCGCGCTGCTTACAGACCGCCAGAGGATCGCCACAAGCAGCGGTCCGTCTTGTGGTGCAACTGTCAGTTGTACTACTGAAAAGGGTCTCGCTTATGAATAATAATTAGGCTACAGTGACGTTGCTTGGTAACCGTTCTGAAGCGTCCAGTCACGTAACGTAATTAATATTCATGAGCCAAGATCTTCGCCATAGTAAGACCGAAATGTTCGGAATGTAGTACTGCGCACTGATCTGCATCTGATGACAAAAAGTACACATTATGGAGTCATGATGAACAAGCAGTAGTAAACTAAACTGTTGTCACGTCCATGTAACTTTATTTTTGTGACTATGTCCGCTTATCATGTCATCTGTTTTATCCGTCTTTGTGCAAAAATCTCCTAACTTTTGGTAGTCCTATCAACCAAAAGCCAGATTATATTATTATTATTATTATGGAAAGTCGAACACATTTCATTGGAAACAATATCCTTCAGATCGCTTTGTTGTATATGGCATGTTTTGTGAGTATACTACAGAGTATGTATGGAAACAATTGTGCAAAGTATATAGTAGCATACTATGCTATTCCATACCATGAAAGGAAGGTCCACCCCATTACTTTTGTTATATCAAAAAAGTCAACTGTCCTTCTTAATTATGTATGGGTTAGATATAATTGAGGCTAACACAAATGAACAATATCAGGATGCATTTAAAATCTAAAGTAGAATAAAAGGAACACAAGGTGCACTTAGGGTACTGTGAGAGGGTTTTATTGATCAGATGTAAATGTAGGCTATTGTATGAAGAGAATAAGAAAAAATGCTTATCTTGTTTTTCCTCACTAAAACAATTTTGTTTTTGGTCGATGATTGGCAGGAGCTGACCTCACTGGTTACGCATTACAAAGATCACATGTGGCCACATTCGTTCAGTTCCCTAATCTATTGTTTTTCTTTCTTTTTTACAGAAGGGAAGTGTAAATGCATTGGTCAGCACATGCTAATCAGGAACCACTGAACGGAACTCAAGGGAGGGAGATATAAACAAATCAACCTCCATTGTGATTATCTCAGAGACATATTTTGTAAATGTGTTCCTTGCAAAACCTGACATGCACTTGAGTATGAAACCACACACCTTTAAAAAAGGATAAATTTTGAATTTAAATACAATTACATTTCAGCAATTCCCAAGATTTGTGAGATCAGTTAAATGTAAGAATTCCACCTTCAGGCCACAGATGTTTTTTATTCACCTTGTCAGTTTATTACCAATCACAATTAACAATTTCTGCCACTTTGCTGATAGTAAAGAAGGACAGAGACAGCAGGAGGCTTTCTATCAAATTGTTTTTGACTAGACTCCATTCTCTAGGGGGTAATAAGGCTTTATAACAATAAGACTGAGTAATTTCACAGACTCTACTGCTGCCACATCTAAAATGGTGCTGGTTCTGTGGGAACAATAGGAAGTCCATTTAACAAATGTGTTCCTTCCTATCCTGAGTTATCTTTTATACATTCCTGAGGAATAATTAGCAACGAACAAAAGCACGTTTAATTTGTCTAAGTGCAATTGGATTCCGTTAATGTGCCTTTTCTTTCATTTCAAAAGTAACCACTCAGAAGGCAAAAATTGGTGTTCATTTGGTAACTATGAACCTACTATTAATATAACATTTCGTGTATTAATTGAATGTCTGGCAATATGTTTTGGAAAAGTTGGCATTGCAATAAAACAGCCACCCATTTTGAAACTTTATCAATTTTCTGATTTTAACCTCTTAATAGTCAGAATAATTAATATAAAGTCACAATAATTTTAGCTTTCACTCTAAAAAAAAGGGGTGTGTTGATTATTCATATCTCCTCTGCCAATGTTGAAGCCACATAAAGGGTTTGGTTTGTTTGTTTTTGAGGTTTTGGACCACAGGTGCTAATAAAATAGCATTTACCATATAATCTCTAATGTTCACTTGCAACTGGAATAAAACAGCACCATTAAAGCTAATATAAGTGACTGGCAGAGAGTATTGCCATGAATTGCCTATGGATAAGTTTGACTGACCTCTGTGTATTCATAAATGTTAAAGATTCGGACAAGCTTATTCTAATCTTAAGACATGAGAAGATGGAAGGAAAAAAACGTAAGGCTAAAAAATGTTTTAATGTTATGCTATAACACAATACAGCCATGGCAACTCTTACAAAAATGGCCAAAATACACTGCATATATGCAAATACTACTATAATTAATTTTATATATTGGATTAAATGAACATGACTGGTCAAATTAAATGCACACACTTCTTTTAAACATTGTTAGCCTTTAGATTTCAACTAATGACTTGTAAATTTTGCACAAAATGCCATTTTCTGTCTGCACATGTTGTTTCTCAGTGTGTGAAAGTTATTATGCATCCAGAATACCAGTCAAAATTTAGCTACATTAGTTCACACCTTTGCCAGCTGTAGGTAATTATTCGCCTGAAAAACTTGACACACACAAACACATGCTCAAACAGGCCCACTCTCACACTCACCAATACAAAATCTCATCCTCAGACTCTCTCTTTATTAGTGAGGTTTTATAACTAACCATCACTATTACAATTGCTCATTCTTGGGACTGGGGATTTGAACAATTGTTAAACCCAAGCATTAATTTGGTAAGAACTTAGTAGTGAAGGCTTGAGATATGTGGTTTTACTTTTTACTTCAGAATGTCCCAGCAACTGCATAGCAATGCATTAAATTATTCAGAACACCTTAGCTACCGCATAGCAACACCCTGGCAACCCCCAAAACACTCTAGTATCATGATTTCAATTTTTTCACAGGCAAGTACAACTCACAATACTTTATGTCGGTGTGATCTAACATATGAGGTAAACAGCGGTAACACATACAGTCATTTAATTTCACAAACTTTCAAGAGCTATTTTAAGGACTTGTGCTTCATCAGAGCTATCAGTAAAATCCACTCAGCAGTCTGTGTTTTCTTTCATCCTTTCAGTTTTTGCTCCTAGCACAGATGCAAAGTCTACTGTGAATCCCTTGATTAGAAAAAAAGAAGAAAAAATTTCCACCCTCTGTTGATCCACTGGGACCACAGCAGATCAAGACAAAGAACAGCACTCGCAAAATCAGGACATCCTGAGAAAAACACAGATAATATAAAGGGAAGAGGAGTGTAGCATTAGCTGTTGGTTATAAGAATGTTATTTAATTTTTTTTATGTTTTGTATAATTAAAAAATAAAGAGATTAAAAAAAGGTAAAGATATTACACTTTGGGTAAAATAAATTACTACAAAAAACTTTCCATTGAAGTAATAAAAAAACCCTAAAAGATGTGCAAGTCTCAGGTTTTGTTTACATCACTTATTGTTTAACTTAAATATGCATGTTGCAGTTATTTATAAACCAATTCTGTTATTTTTGTGCCAGTTTTAACTTGCATTTCACACTTGCTGAGTTTCTGTTTTGGACTTTGGATATGCTGTACTGTATTTGCTAATTAATAAAGCAAATTGTGAGTTTGTAACAGAAATGTGCAGAAATACTGACTTGCTTGGCTCAGATTGTCACCGTCACCATCACACAATCTTTAATACCTAATCAAATGACTCAAGTATAGAATGATGAGCCCTCAAAAGAACCATCCAAGTATCACATTGCAAAAACTTTAGATTTCACTTAATTGGATCTCAGACCCACCAAGTCAAAACCCCACATGAAACGAAGACTGCTTTCACTGCAACACATTTTAGCATTCTCTCTGACATCTCTGCATATTAAAAAGGCAGGCAGAATGAAATATTCCAGTCACACGTTTATATGCAAGAGCAAAAACTCCAAAGGAACTTTTGAAATATCAGAATAAGAGAGGTTCACCTGACAGAACGGTCTGAGAGAATTGTTATGTAGGGGGATTGTACTGAGATGAAGCGGTATCTGCTTAAACTGAAGGGATGGTTATGGTTTTGTTGCAAATACGTTCCACTCGGAGTATGAAGCATCACTTTCTGAGCATCAGCCTTTGAATGTTTCACTTGTGGCAGGAATTTTGATCTTTTGATCGGTTTGATCTTTTGATCAACAGTTGTTCTAAAAATTATATACTCAACTAAACTTGTAAAAGAATTCTGCTTGGCTTCAAGACTAGACTCATCAAGACTCAGAACAACAACCAGACTACCGAAAACCCAGACCTTGTCCAATACCAGGCACCCTAAAACCCAGACCCACACTAGACCTATCAAGGTCCATGTACAGACCAAGATATATCCCCAAGACCCAGACCAGTACTTGGCGCTCCAGAACCAATTGGTCAATTTGAATACATAAAAATAGCATATTTGCTGAATTTATTGCAGCATTTATTTTAAAAACTGATACAAATTATATCAAGTTGTTGTTCAAGCCATAGAATTATTGCAAAACTTCTGTAATGAAGGAACCACTTCAACCTGTGGTTGAGGTAATGATCCCTTTTAGCATGTTGGAAACCGACTACATTCTTGAGACCATAAGCTAAGACCCAGATCAAGACCTAGTTTTGAGACCCAAAGCAAAGATCAGATGTGACTGGGAAAAGCAAGCACTGCTTCCATTGTCTCTATTTATCTTTTGTTTGGCCAATAATTATCACAACAGGTGGCAATGATAGCCCCCCACCAAACCACATCTTACAGGAAGGTGGAGGGGCTAGGATGGGGGGTTGCTGGAGACCAAGCTCACAGCCGGTCAAAGCCTGCAGTCTCCGGCATCAAGCACAGGAAAGCCCCTAGAACAGAGACGCAGCTAAGATAGTAAAGATTAAGAGACATAGAGAGGCTAGACCCTGAAATATGAGACTACAGTACACCTCCCAATTGCGGGTGTATAAAGGAGAGCTGTGGCATGGTGTCTGTGTTAAAGCATGGATGTTAAGGTCAAAAGTACTGAACTAATGTTTGATCTGTTCCTGTTGGAACTATGTCACAGGGTCAAAAGGCTGGGCCACTGTTTTAGTGTGGGATCATTTGCACAAGATTGCAAAGATAGCTTGATTGAATCATGGGTTCCCAGAAGGAAACATATGTGTGTGTATGAGTGTGTGTGATGTGTTGAGTGGACTGAAAATATAAGGGCAGCTTTGCGCAAAAAAAGATAGATAGACACAAGGTCATAAAGGAAGAAAACTCAAAGTACTAAAATACAGACCAAACCAGAGTTGTGTACTTATATTTAAACCAGAAAATCTTAAAATTTGTATTACATAATAGTGTAACTAAAGGTGCGAAAATAGAAAAAACAAGTTGTTGATCAAACAAGCTAACAGCATTATACAACAGTATATCTAATGTTATCACCACAGCAGGCTACGAGAAACCTCACAAGCAGTTCCATCTCAGCACTGACAAATAAGACCCCCAGATAGACAAATAAAGACAGACACGCCATTCTGTCACTGTGGCTTAGCTGAGGCGAAACAGTCACACACACGCAGATTATCAGAGAACCCAGTGCCACAGTGAGTCCTCAGAGATCCACTGTGCCTCGCTCAGACTAACACTATCTGCCTCTGTACGTGGACCCTGTGTTTGTTGTTTTAGGGTTGGTGCAGACTAAATGTCGCAGTGTAATATCAGGGTAGAGTTTTAAATATGTTTCAACCGTCTCAGCCTTGCTTGACTACCCACACGAATGGCTTTGCAATAATAATAAGGGCATCTTTAAAAGCGAATGAACTCAGGTTGAAGACGATTTAGGAGGGCAATGAGAGAGTAAAAAGAACAGACAGAAGGAGAGAATAAAGAGAATGGAGAGTGGATCACTGGTTAGGCATGACGGTCAAACTAGCCTTTTTGTTTCATTGCTGTTTCCATCCATGTTCTGTTTGACTGATTTGTTTGATTCATTCCCTCAAAAGACCCCATATAAAACTCTTGGACACAACTCCTGCTGCCCCCTCATCATTTATGCCTAATAATGACACTAACAAAGGTGCCTACAGGATTAGTAGAAGCCAAGTCGCTGCCTTTAAGGGGAAGATAAAAATAAAGTGGTACATGGTCTTGGCTTCTGTTAAAATGCTTCTTGGCACAGAGACTATTGGTTAAGTTCCCTTTGTGTTACATCCAACAGCAAAGGCTTATATTATAAGAGGTCAGAAACATGCAGCTATGGGCCTGTTCCGAATGACGCACTTAATGTGGACTTGTGGTGTCATGGCTTCTGCTTGCATGTGTCCAAGATGACCAAGAGACCGTAGATTGTTCCATGCACTATTTTATGGGTGACCGTTATTTCGCCAAGAAGGATGTGCTCCTGGATCAACATTCTTATTGGTCTTCCCTATTGAAAAAAAATAGCATAGCTGGTCACCAGCATACGTTGCATTTTGGATGCAGGTCCCTAGCATTTGATCCTGGTGTGCTGATGACCCAAGATGGCTTCTTAGCTATAAAGAAATTTTTAGCTATAAAGTATTCCTGGTAAACAGTGTGGCTATACCTACATAGTTTGTTATGGTTCTTTAAACAGGGCTCAAAAAACCTTCCTATCCAAACATACATAATCCTAACTCATTTTTATCCTTGACAATTAACCAGCCCAAAAATCTAGAGAGCATTTTAGACAAGGGTACAAGATTTTGTACTTTTTAGGGAATGAATAAACAACATTTTATTTAAACAGCAACAAGGATAAAACAGTTTTGGATTATAAAAGATTCAAAAATATATGAGAAATGTTGCCTTAAGGAAGCAGAATAGTAAACCATGCAGAGAATCAGAATCAGAATCAGAAAACTTCTGATTCTGATTCTGATTCTCAGAGAAGTTTGCGTGCTACGCCACTAAGGGTTGTGAAAGTTTACACATCACATTGGCAGTGATTGACACGTTCATGCTGTTGCCCCTTTCTGATCCCAGTTGTTTTGCTCATCTTTCTTCAATTCAGTGATCCCTGTCTGCTGTATCTGTCTTGACTTGTGTTCTACTAAACAGTATTTGTGTACTTGGGTTTGGAAGGGTCTTGGTAAGCGATACCTTATCTTTTGCATGGGACACACTTAGAATCAATGTCACGTTACATCAAGACACTGAATGAAGATAAACTTAATAGTTTGTTTTGCAAATCAGTCAATGTTATGGTCATCTCAGAGAAAGTGCAGCTGTGACTCTCTTAATTTGTCTCTCTTGTTGTCATTTGTACTCCGGCCACTGAATGACCCACAAAACATGGCTTTTATTGATTATGCATTGTACGGCCCCTGACAGTGACACATGGCACCTCCATTATCATTGTGGCAAAGAGGAAAAACACATCGCACAGTAATGTATGTCTTACATGTCTGATGAGCTGCAGACAAACATGATGGATGCATTGACCTCCATTATGTAGAAACCAATAGATATAGAATGGATGCATACTTGTGTAGTGTTTCACAAGAACAAAGGAAAAGATATTTCCTTTGGCATATCTGTCATTCTAGAACTTTGATATGTTGAATCTGCTTTTTAAATTTCTGGAATAATAGCTTGCATTTTGTATTTAATAAATGAAAACACTCATATGCATGTTTGGGAATATGGGAATATGTATGTTTATGGTCACTTGCTATTTTAATTGTGCTAGCTAGAGCAAGCATAACTAATACTTTGCTTATACTAAGGATTAGGGCTCTGAACAAGTGCCAAGTAGTTTAGGTTGTTTTACTTTGTTAAGTGATCTGACAAACCACCCTTGCAACCATATAGCAACATACTGACAACCGCCTACAATGGCCTAGCATAGTGGCATAAAGTTGCACTACTTTATTTTTTTATGTAAATGCAACTAGAGTTTTACATTTTATTCTCCATATTAATTTAAACTCGTTTTCTATATCACTCTAAACTATATTTTGACATTATCTGCTAAAGTAAGTTCCCACTTTATAGTTGGGCAACTGGGGTAAAATAATATGAAACTTCACACTTTCATATTATTTTGAGACAGATAATAGATGTTTCCAAGGTGGAGACACAGTCAAAGCTTTATTTAGCTCTTTTGTATTGTTGGAATTTAATTTTACTACTTAAGCACATTACTTTGCAGAACAGTCTTGCAATTTTGTTTTCATAAGATGAAAGATACCCCTAAAATTTCTCTGTGTTTTAAATTAAAAGGCCATGTTGTAATCCTTATTGTTTTCCCTTTTAGGACTTAATAGGCACCACACTCTTGCTTTTTTAAATATAAACTTCCAGCATCTAATCTTTTTAGGTTTTGGAAATATTATGACAAAGTGTTTGCAAAATAACACATGATTAAAATGATAAAACAGAAAAGAGAAGCCATGTTGTTTTTTCAACTTCCTTTGGCTTTGAGAAATGATGAATAATGTGCTTGGCATAATTAAAAAAATGACATTTTGGATGTTGACAAAGGATGTTTTTTTCTGGTTTTGAAACTGTGGAAATTCAAATGTCAACTGGACTTGTTCCCTGAGAACATTTCACTTGGCAGTTACCTGGCACTGACAGATTCTGGGAATGGCAACCTTTGGAAGTTGGTTGGATGGTCCAAGAGCTACATTTATTTAGTCACGTTATCTATTGGACATTTCACTCTGACACTGCCACTGGCCAGTCTGGGCCTGACTGACAGAAGGCTTTTGTTATTGTCAGCCTTCCAGGGACCAGGCCCTGCTTATCTCCTGCCCGACGGTGCCGAAATAAACTCGCTGTCAGAAATTTGCGCCAGTGGAGAACCAGTGGGAGAGGCGAGACCTTCAAGACAGTGTCTCCTCTGGAATTGAAGTCGAAAGGTCATGAGATTTTCGGCCAAACTATAAATGCAGAATTTGATTCTGATATAACCTTAGTAGTTTAATACAGCCTTCAGCGATTAGGCCTTTAGTGTGGGATGAATATAGATGCAGTTGGGGTGATGAAGTCAACATTATTTGCTCCCCTTTTCCCCAGAATGAAATATATAGGGAATATCGGGGCTAATGGTCACACCTGTTTACTTCAGTGATTATTCATCAGGCTACATTTAGTTTTGTAATATTAATTTGTGTATATACATAATATTTAAGTCTTGGCTTTTAAAACAACACTGGAAAATTTCCAACATTATTCCCCAGAAGATAAGGTGCAGTACACTCTTATGGGATCAATCCTACACTGTACTGTACAGTTACTGACACAACTTCCCCATATGACAATTGGTGGCCCTGGTGTTCCCTGTGTATTTTTTCTGTCTTAGAAAAGTTTTTCCTGCAAAATGCCTTGCTGTTCAAATTTAATTTAGGATATTATTCGAACATTTGAAATAATGGTAAAAGGCTGATCAATTTATCTCAAATACAATAAATCTTAAATCATTCTTTGTAGTAGAATGCAAAAGGAATGTTCTTGATTGTTTTTTTATTAAGATTGAATTCTTAAAGTGGAAAAGCAGAAAAATAAATCACATTTGACTAACCCTATATACAACTTATGACTTAAGAGTGAAAAACAAAACTAATATAAAATTGTTAGATGATAATAGTTGCTACTGTCCTATGTAGATGAAATGGAAGCATACAAAGACGTGTTATTTCATATGTTTCAAAGATTGAAAAGATGAGACATTCCAGTTTTATATATTTTCATCCAGTCAAAAGTATGTGCAGCCCAGCTAGTTTTCCATTAGACATGAACCTCACTGAAAAGAGTTTTGTCCTTTCTTCATATTTGTGCAGCTTATGTAAGATAACTTTGCCAGGCATTTACTTAGCAAAACATGTTATCACAAGACTGTATAATTAGAAGTTTTAATAAACTTACTTAAACCACACAGCACCAAACTTTCATGCAGTTTGAAATTATGTGCACTATAAAACTGTAAATGGGGTTTTGAAAGAGCTACTATTTGTTAATTGAGTGTGAAAGTCTCTCACCCAACAGTTTACAGTGAAGTTTGTCTGCTTTCAAGTCCTGTTGATGGCATGACAAGCTACATTTTTACAGCTTACAGTGAATTACCATGTGCTGTCATAATTACTGTACATGACAGAAAATCACCCAGAGCTGTTGCAAACACATCACAGTATGACTGACAGATTCTATATACAAAGCATGTGGAAAATAGTGGATATGGTTTTATTGTAAATTGAACTAATTCGTAACAAAGCATACTGCTGGAAAATCCAACTAAAACCATCTGATGGTACAATAGCTGACAAAATTTGGTTTATTATTAGCTTCATTAGTTATATCTATCTTAATTTAGCAGTCACCAGGCTGGTAAAAGTTGATTAAGATGGTTGATCACCATGGACCTAGTATGCCATCTCATAGACCATCTTTGTTGCTAACACAGGTGGTACATCAGCTCTAAGCAACTATCTCGGAGCTTCCAAAAATCTGCGAAACTCCTAAAGATGGCTGACATTACAGATTCGCATATTCGAGGTTTTTCCCCAAACACTTCCATATAATCATGTCATTGGTTAAGCCAGTGTTAAATTGTTCGGAGGGTCAGGATGTCCACAAAATAATTTAAATAATTTTTTAAAATGGTCCCTACATTAACATTTTCTGGAGATGTCAACCTGTTAATGGCTTAATTATAGTTATATCTGCATATTAACCTTGGATAGGAAAAATATTTTACCATCTAAAAAATGACATGACCTGTTTCTTCCAGCAGGGTAGAGGAATGTGACAGTATCTATGTGTTTACATAAAATAGTATGTGTATTTCACGTGGGTGGCATGTAGACTGACTGTCTCACTCATTTGCCCCAGCTAATGAGTCAGACCACATCACTCTGATTCCTAAGTGATTCCTGATGTATTTCAGAATATGCATTTATTGTCTGAGACAGAGACGCTGTCAGAAGACCTCGATAAAGTGTAAAGCTTTAGTGTGTAAAACCAAATTGCTGAAAGAAGCTGATAAAGAGGTGGAGGGAGAAACAGATGGCAGGCTGGGGTGAGGGTCAAGGGTGGGTGTGATGCTATGGGACTCAATCACATTTAGAGATGGTAAATGGCAAAGAAAATGGTGAGGGATATTTACAAATTTAATTTCTTGGCAGACACAAAATGTGTATATTTAGCATAGGTGTCAATTAGCTCTGGCGCTAAGATGCAATGGTGGCAAAAGTCATTTCTGACATAATACTTGGCAAACCACAGGGGCAAAACACTTTAGTGCACAGATAAAAGATCTTAAAAATTATGAATAATAACTGCATGCAAACAGTCAACTCAACAAATCAACATCTCATTCAGTCAACATGACTGAGAAATATATGTGAGCACAATCACATCCCATCTTAATAACATGCCCACCCTACCGAAAAATCTGCCAATCAAGCATGCCCAGACACCTTTATTTGATCCTCTCTCTTTATTAGATCTCTATTTATATACACTGTTTTCTTGTTGTATTGTCTCCTATGCACTGAGAGCTACACAATAATATGATATTCAGTTTAAATGCCACAGAGCAATAATGACTTGCAGTGGCTCTAAAATCAGATTTTAAATACCATTTATTACTCTCAGTATCATAATAAAGTGCAGCAGTGTGCTCTTCTGTTGGATATAGATATGTGGATATAGAGCCAAATCAAACACCTACAGTTTATATTTACATTACTAAGAATTGAATCTAGGAGAAAGGTCACAGGAAAATGGCACAAGAGTTTAACGTTATTTTTAAAGAAAGCTCAGGAATATTTGCTGTCATTGGCAACGCAATGACAAAACAATGTTCATTAAAAACAAAGAATGTTTAAAAGTCACTCTTCTAATCAAATAGTCAAATCTCTTATGTCAGTCTGTCAGTCTAGGTGTTTATAATCTGTAGACATATTCTACACCTCTGAATGCTGGAAAGTTGGTGACAGGCATATGCATTTTTATACATGCCAAATTTGTGGTCAACTTAGACTTGCAAATTCTTAAAATTTGGCCACAATTTGAGTATATTATTATTATTATTATTATAAGTTATAGAAAGATTCCTGGTGTTTGAAACACTATCCCTTTGCCAATATTTTTGGTGGAAAAATAAGCTTACATTCTTAAAATTGAATGTGACCACCCTTTTAGAGGTAAATTGTTTAAGAAGGCTTCCTACAAGAAGGTTTTTCCTTTACCTATTTGTTATTAACTTTTTCAGCTAGACACATTTTTACCCAGATAAGATTACAGTTGTGTCCTGGCTTGAAATCTAACAGTCAATGATGGACTCCTATTTGCTGGTGACAGAATTAGCCACACAGTGATTAGCTTTGTTTACTTATAGCCTATCTGTCCTGTCTCTGAACGGTGCCTGTGTCCTTATCTGAGGCCATTCTCAGCTTCTGTGAGGAGCCCATCGGCACTATCTTGTTCTTGTAAACATGTTCTGGCGTGTTCCACATCACACAGTCACTAGTTAATGGTTAATGGAGTGTTAGGGAGAGCCCCCTCAGGACACTATTAGGCTATTCCCACTCATAGTTACATTCCAGCAGCCTCTGGGAGAGATCTGGCTTTTTATGGAGCCAAGAGGGCAACTTTGTCATAACCCAGCCTGGGAAAGTGCCAGAAGAAAGAAAATGGTAACACATTGACATACACTTTACAACTAAAACCCCCATTGTGTTCTGTTGTAAGACAAATACTGTCCTGTGAATGTTTAATTTGGTTACACATAAATCATTCACTGCCATGATATATTTCAAATTAACATGCTATTACCATCTAAAGCCATCACTGTACCATGACAGCACCACAGCACTTTTGTGATGCTATATGCTGTAAGGCCTAAAACCCATTACTACGGGTTTTTCTTTTTCAAAATGGTGGCAACAATATTCTGACACCAAGGTATTAATACAAATCTGAATACAAAAATGTCATTAGCCAAACCGTAGGCTGTATATTTTTCTGATTCAATTTGCATTAATATAGAATTCAGTTGATTTACTGTCACTGGCATGTATATGATATACATTAGCACAAAAGAATTGGCTGGTCCAGTTAGATTTTAGACCAAGAAAAAAAAATTAAACATAATTAAGGTTAATCATATAGATTAAACAAAGTCTGTTGTCTATTATCAAACAAAGCCAACAATTATTGTTCTTTGTTTACTGGCAGAGTTACAAAAATGAATCAACGCACATATGTAGCGTGCTTACGGCTGTTGTGTGTGTATGCGCATGTATATGCAGAGAAAACAATGGTAAGGTGGGTCTCATCACTCTAAGAATTCCTATTTGCCTTTGCAACACAAATGACACCCCGCCGGCAACTTCATGATTACGTCAATTTGTTTGTCTTTGTTTTGATGAGTCTGACACACACAAACACACAGTGTCATCATGAGCCGCAGCCTGTGGCACACTCAATCTATCAGCACTCTGGTGTATGCAACATTCTTCCAGAAGAATCTGTTATTCCTCTCTGTCACGCAAGCACACAACAAAACTCACTCTGACAGACATTTCACAGTATTAATATAAAACCAGATCTATACGTGCTGCGAAGGCTTGCCTATACAAAACTTGATTTTAGGAAGTTGTATATGGTTGTCAGGGCATTGCTGCTGTCCTAAGGATTTTTAGCATGTTGCCATGATATTGCTAGGGTGTACTGGCTGGTTATTTATGATCCATGTCAAAAGAGCCAAACAGGAAATCAAAAGAGCCAAATAGGAAGTTAAAATAAACAAACAAACAAAAAGCATAAAAACAGGCATTTACACAAATTGTGTATATTTTATACATTTCTATGATATTATGCCTATTTCTGTCATTTTTTTACAATAAGTATTTCTGTAAAGACAAGAACCCCTAACTCTTTCCACTAGTAGCTGAAACCCTATGTTTCTCTGTTACCTGTATGTCACTGCACAGTCATACAGAGCAGTCACTAATGATGTCACAATGTCTTTCTGGTGCCTCGTATGCATAGTGTGCAGTATGGACTGAATCACTGCTGCTTTGCATCTAATGTAATATTCTCATGGAGTGCTCAGCTTTTCTTAATAATGCTGCAGAAGTGGCACAGCTGGCCTGACCTCCCAGTGCACCCCAGAGATGTTCTGCTCTCCTTCTCTCCTCCTGTCCCTCCCTCTCATTTTCTCTCTGCTCCATGGTTCGAGCTGTCAGACAGTAACAGCCCAGGGTTTACCACAGTATGTTCAACAACCAATCAACCGCCAGCTAAAGCCACTACAATTACTCTATGGAGGTAGAGAAAGGGAGAGAGAGTGAAAATAGCTATCATGCATCTTGTGGAGCCATAACATTTGTGTGCGTAATGTGATGTGCCACTTTGAATGGGACACATCTGTTGACTCCTCTGGGAAGTGTCTAAGGGAGAGAATGCTTGATTACAGTATATATCTAAACCTTAGCCCTCTCATATCTTGCTGTGTTTTCAAATGTATGCATATTTATGTAGCTCCTATCATATCATTGGCACTGGCTCTGATACATGCTTTAAAGGGACAGTCCACCCAAAATGAAAACGTTTTACTCACATTGCACTCATACATTTTTTACACACTATGACTTAATTTTACAAAAACAATATTTACACTGGTCTTTTCCATACAATAAATGTTATCAAGTGCGAAAAAAGCCATAAAAGTAGTCACTACTCTATACTGCATAGCATGTGCCATATGACAACACCAAAAGCAACTAAAAAAACTGCAACTTCAGCTCAGCTAGCTAAAAGCTATCCTTTAAGCTAGTCCTCAAAATGTAACAATACTTTTTAATCGTGTTTGTGTACTGTTAGCATTTGATACTTTTTGTTTGGCAAATGTTTCTACCTTCAATGAAGTCAATCTTGTGCCACATGCAATAAAGATGTTCTTTGATTTTGGCAAGATGTAATTTCAAATATCCAAAATATCCATTTTATCTAGCACACTTCTCTATGTTCAATCACTTACTGTGAAGTCAGAAGCCGCTCCAAATTAATAAGAAATAACTCAAAGCGATTAATTGAATGAGTGAGCTATTTCTCATGAACAAAAGGCATGGGTTTGGAATAACGAGGGTGGGTAAACAATGACTATGGATGACTAAATGTGTTAATTTGTGGCTGAACTATTGCTTTAATACAAACTTTTGGCTGGCTTGTGTGTTGAACTTTACTCATCATTTTACTCATATGGCGAATGCACTATTTTTTCCCCTCTACATTCAGATACAAAGTATAAACACAAGTTGAGATAAAAATAATTCCTCATTTCTTATTTCCCTTTCCTGCCTCTCTCCCTTCTCCCAGCTGGATGAGGTGGTATGGTGATGGAGATAATTTTTTTCGCCCCTGGAGGCCACGGCTGTTGTGTTGTGGCATTAGGCATGAATTGTGGTTCATTCCAGCAGATTATTAAAATTCTTAATCTCCTCTTCTTCTGCCGCCTTCCATTCAAATGGGCTCGGATCGTCTGTTAATGTGCAATTCATTTCTAGTTATTTCTCTCATGCTCTCAAGAAATATCACTGGGGCTTTACATGGAATTATTTGAGTAAGAGGGATTTAAATTTGTATGTCTTTGTTGCTTTTGAAATGCCAAACACATTTTACCTGAATTTCCAAAAAAAGAGGTGAAAGCTTCAGTTCTGTAATTTCAAGTGATGATGGTATTAGTTTTTTTAGAAAGTAAAATGGTCTAAAACTTTGTAAAAACTTTTACAAAATGTACAGAATTGTTTTTCTATATTTAGTGGCACTTACAAAGGCAACCATCACTATTCTGATTAGAAAACACTATTTTTATTAGACAAAATGCCTATTAAACTTTAGCATAATGACTAACTAGTAGTCCATTTGTACTATGAACACAAATACCTCCTCAAATCATTCACCTTGTTAAGGAGAGCTGTGCAGTTACTGTTCTAAGTAATCAGACTTAGAATTGTTAACTGTCCAATTCAAAATGTCCATAAATGTACCCTTAAAGGGGGACACACGATACATGAGATCTACATATTGTGAGTGGTTTTGACTAAACCACCAATAAGCCACACAGAACACCCAAGTACCGCACAGCAACCTTCAACAACATCCTAGCATTATAATGGCAACAGGCAAGCAATGCCTCAAAAATCTCAAAAATGTAAGATCAAAACTTTGACCAGGTTTTTAATTATATCACCAGTGAGGAACAGTTGAAAGATACACACAATTTTTTTGTAGGCTGACCAAGTAAAAGAATGGCTGAGTCATGAGTTCCTAATAAGCACCAGCACATCTGTACCAGTTTCAGGCAACTGTGAACTGTGACCTCTTACACACACACACAGTCCGAGAACAGTCAACACGCCTGCTTCCACTTGATAACTACTCCACATTCTCTTCATTCCTCTTCTGAGATCTGACTTTCCTTCTCACTAATGTCCACCAAGCTTGGCCATCATGCTTTGCAGGAATGCCATTTTTCGAAATGAACCAGAAACTAGAGCTGTTGGTTCTCCATTCTCCACCTAATAGCTTGGAACAAGTCACGCTTAAGTCAAGCTCCAGCTTAACCCTGACCTCCAGATGCAAACCTTCAGAACCTTCTAACCACAAGGATGATATCTCCATGCCCTGCAAGAAAGCCTTTCCCAGTTACGGCCATACAGACCAATTGTGGCTCTCTTCTTCTATCTCAACAGTTTTCTAATGTGCTGCAGTGATTTTACTGTGCGTTGTGCTGGTATGCATTAACCTGATGGAAAGCAGCTTTAGAGAATTTCAGTGATGTCGTGAAGTCTTTAGTGGAGCGCATTTATCAGCTGAAAGCAGTCACTGGTTTGAAGTCGGCTAATCCCCACTTTGATTAACATTCACACTCTCCTCTGTCTTACCTTGACTCTCTCAATAACACAACATAACTGTCTATTTTTATTTTACTGTTCAGCTTGTTTGGAACATGAAGGTGTGAAGGCCACAAACAGAATCTGCAATTTTCATTTATTGCTACCAACTGGTACTGGTGGATTTTGTTTTAAAATTCACTTGTCTGTTTTTGTCTTTTTTTGTATATGGGTTGACTTTGAATCATCGGCTAAAATCTGAATTCTGAATTAGCTTAAATGGTCTTCATTTTCTTTGGCATCATAAACCAGTGTAAGTCCAGCGTTGTCTCTCTGCCACAGTACATCAAAAAAATAAAAAAAACATGAAGGTTATTTAATCCCTTGTGCCTGGAAATATTTTTTCTTCATTGCCATGACAACACACAAAAGAAACAATTATTTCATATCTCCATATTGAAAATGACTTTCCTCGTGTTAGCTAATTAACCACATCCAGCAGGTATTAATGAGTGCTTTGTTAAGCACTATTATAGTGTTGCCACACTAGTGGCTCTTCACTCAATGAAGGGCTGTTTGCTTTTATATCAGAGTAATGGAGCCAATCATTTCAAAATCGGTGGAGTTCATTTTTCATATCGGTTATAGTCTTTTAGGCATAGACCCTACACCCACATACAATGAATGTCTATGTAGCTTTAGAATACATCCCATAATACCAGCAGGCTAGAGCAGCACTGTCTATTTGTCTCTTTGGTTTAAAGATAATCAGGTATGATGGAGCTCTTCACCATGTCTCCACAACAGAAGCAAAACATAGAGAAAATTGGCTCATCTAAAGAGCATGTTCACATGATTACATGATTACTGAATGTGTCCTTGTATCTGTTTGTAATTTAGAAGAAGAAGCAAATCATCAAAGTGAACTGAATCTGCAGTCATGGCCTCCCCATGAGATCGCACAGGCCACAGTCTGATTCTGGAATAAATTTATTGGTGCCAAATATATTCTCCTTTAAGAATACGTTTTTAATTACAATTACAGTTTTTTAATCCAAATCAAAGAGATTGATTAGACTGTAGGTACATAATCAGACTCATACACATCCAATCGCTTGTAAATCTTTTTTAATACTGAAAAAGAAAATAGCTGCTTAAAATATCTAAAAGCACAAGAGTAATTTAGCCGATTTACTTCACATCCAAAGCTATTGTTAATCTCTTCAACTGTGGCACATTGTTTCCAGTGTTTCTTTTGATAGCATTCAACTGCACAGTACTGCTGCTTTAATTCCTGAAGATTTACATGGGAAGTGTGACAATGTGGATTTGTTGTGGTTGCCATGGAGACAATTATAGGCCCAATGAGTTAATATTGCATCATTTGATGCGATGCTGTACTGACAGGCAGTACAGCATCTGAGTACATAGTACTGAGGAATTAGCCTGAAATATTTTCCCATTCAAGGCAAACAAAAAAAATCCAGGTTTAGGAATAGATCAGGCTAAAGAGTTGTTCACTTAAAAATAATGTCAATTGCATTTCTCATTGTTCTAAATGTATTGTTTTTTACTTCATGGAACACACAAAACAAATATTTTAAAGCTTGTTTGCACAGCTATTTTTCAAACAATGAAAAGCATGCATTAACCAGGGGCTGTTAATCTTCTAATAGGACCGAAGTGGTTTACTGTATATTGTATGACTGTATGATATTCCTAGTTTGCAGAAGAATATAACTATACACATTCACAAATGAGGTTTGAGAGTTACAACTGAAGTTTTCTGGGTCTGTTCTTCACACAAAGATAGGCTCTACACCTTCAGAAGTCTTAATGCACAAATTGTATGGACTAATTTCATAGTGTTATTGACCTTTTCGGAGCTCAACAGCTCCTGGTCACTGTTTGGTTTCATGTTTTTGTGTTCCGTGGAAGAGTGAAAGTCAAATGGGTTTAATCAAATGGGCCATCATTTTCATACTTGGGTGCATTACATAAATGGGAGAAAGGAGAGAAAAAAACAGAAGGTCAGTTATCTAGTATAACCTGCAAAATGCAAACAGGTGGAATAGCCTAACTCAGTGATATGTAGAAATGAGACCCCTGTGTTTTTCTTCTTAACTGCAGAACAGTTGTGTTGAAAATCTACATTAAAGGGCCAATAAATCACCAGAGATTGTTTCTAACCTCAGGGAAACTCTCAGGGAAGCTCTTTTAAGAGACCCTGTAGTAAAACGTTCAATTTAGCATTCTTATTTTATTGCTTAAACACTTTAACAGAAATTGAGAACAAATCCTCCCTCAGCCTTTCTGATTAAATGAGAGAGATTCTGTGGTGTCCTGTACCGTACTTTCTAAGATCAAGGTGCTTGTTAGATATTGATCACAAAAGAGGATCGTTTAATTTAGCAGGATTGCGTTTTGTTCTTTCCTCCCCTCAGCTGTGCTTCTTTTCAAATCTTCCTCAAAAAGAGAACACGTTTCAGCTGATTCAAAGAGCGCATTTTGACAATGAGTACTGATAAATACGAGGCGTCACATCTCACGTCTTTGAATAGAAGTGTGAGAATCTCTATTGGAGTTGTCACATTCATCTTAAAACAGCTCTGTCCTCTGTGTTTCCCTGCCGATGCTATCTGGAACAGAACAAATGCAGTTCCTCGTTTTATTTCAGCATGGGCTTTCATCTGTGCCGGGTCTTATCTGAGCACAGAGAGGAAAATGGGAAGTGTTGTGACATTTATCTTACTGTGTATGTCTTCTTTCTTTATCTCTGCCGAGGAGATACTGTACTGTAAGTGTTTGTAAAAGCAGAAAAATAAAGATGGAAATGAGATGCCTCAAAGGCTAAAGTTTTAGGCTGACAATGTTTCAGGTAAGGCCTGTACACGTGCAGACATGTAAACAAGGACGACATCTTGAACTTATGACTGTGCTGGTCAAAAATTAAGATGGTTGGCTGTGTTGCACCTGCTGTTCTATATAACATCCCAAAGTAGATGAAGTTTTTCTTTTGACAAGGCCCTGATAATTTTGTGATCATTTTTGATGCATTTGTAGCTGATTTTTTTATAAATTGTTGACGGTGTATTTAATAACAAGTGGACCACTATGCATTATTTTTTGTATGTATGTGTGCACACGCGCAGACAAAAAAATAAAATACAACAAATTGTGACATGGTCCCTTTAAAGTGGTATGACCTGATTTCCAGCAGGGTTTTCTTCCCGACACAATTTTCCACCTTCCTGGCTGTATTGCCCCAGGCTTCATGATAAAAGCTAACAAATGGACTTGCTAAATCTCTTTTGTATCACACATTTACACACTGTGAGCTTGATTCCTAAATCTTGTTGATTAAATTCAGACTGCGCTAGAAAGACACTCTGGATTACTGGAGATGTTTAGCATGGCGGATGCTAGGCCCCATGCAGTTACTATAGCTGAACGTCAAACTTTGCTTTAAAGATCAGACAGAAACCAGGCTGATTTGATAAAAGGCATGAAGGGATAGAAAAAGCAGTAGATTAAGTGGGAACATATCTATTGGTTCACACAAAGAGGAAATGTGGTTTGAGAGATATTGGTGCTCTTTCATAAGGCATTTGTCTTCTAAAGTAAATTTTGTTCAACCCTTAAACAACTGCAAGATTAGCATAGCCACAAAAACTCTGTCATAACCCCATAGTTCAAAAACTCTGGTTTGAGCTTTAGGAAAAATCAGGTTAGTCACCTAATAGTTTCTGAAAAGATCCATCCTAGTACATTTAGCTCTTGTCTGTATAAGTGTTTTGTTTTTGCTACGAAAAGGCTTACAGTTGTACTGTAACTGTGAGGTACATCGCAAAAACCTTTCTCCTAGTGATGCTGTGTTGAATCACTTCAGGATGTTTTCATGGAATCAAAGGAACAAGAGCTCCACAGCCTGCTTGTGATCAATAGCCCTGGTTCACACTGGCTTCTTGATTTATTGCTAATGTCAAAGAAAATGTCATAAAAGGTCTAAAAATGAAACAAACATACACAACCATTAGAAGCAACCTGTGTTCTGTTTTAATTAAATGAACAGCAAAACAAATAGCCTGCTAAGACGTGCGCCGTTCATGTGGTATTGATGTCCTGTGTAAGAGCAATGCAAACAGGTTAACATATAGTTAAAATGTCATCTGTCCAATCAAAACTCTCATCTATTCAACTAACACTGACTGACAGCTCCTGAATGAATGATGCTCTGTGGCAGGAGCCCTCATCTGCCTGAGCGTATAGAAATACTTTACATGTTTATTCTGTTCAACCTATTAAAATTGCAGTGGGCTAGCAGCTAACATATATAAGGACCAGCACCAAAATCACTACTGACCAATATAAACCAGGATGAGCAATGTATATACAGTGTATCTTTTACGTACCTGTGCTTACATTTATGTAATAAGAAGGCATTAATGGAACAACAATACATTCCATAATAGGATGGAAAACCTTCACATACTTTATTAGCATGCTAGCAAAAATGCAGCTTCTTACTGAGGTGTGGACTTGTATCAGCTGGCTGGTCAATCAGAAGTTGAAGGTTTTTGAGGTGGAGTTTTTGTCCATGTTGATTGGCAGCTGCAGAAGGGGAACCAGATGGCTTGGCAAAAATCCAGGGCACAGAGGACGAGATTCTTCAAGTCACTCTGAGTGCCTGTGGCCTGTTAGAGGCAAAAAGGAACCAACATGTTCTATATAACTCATTTGTGACTTGTCTGTTTGGTTTATGTTGTGTTCTAGTGTCATGTCTTTTATTTTGAAATCTTGTTTTGTAGTCCATGTCTCTGGTCTTTGTAGTCTTTAGTGCTACCCCAACCCAATTGTGTCCAGGCGTTCCTTGTTTCCAGTGATATAACACTCCTGTGTTTTTGCTTGGCTCTTGTCAGATATTGAATGTATTTTGAGTGTTGGGCTATGTTTATGGTTCATGTTAGTTGTCATTGTTCATGTTATGTATTATTTTAATGTTTGGATTAATTGAACTATTTTAAATCTGCATTTAGATCTGTCTCTGTTTCATGTTTTGGGCAACATGTTACAGTGGCCCACAGCCACATACTGTCATCCTTGTTACCTGTTGCCACAGACACGTGATCTTGTGCTGTAAGCACATGAAATCAACACATTATACTGTAACAACTGTTTTGATGAAGATAATTCATAATTTATTTAACAATTCAATATATTTTACTCTGATAAATGATATTTTATATTTTAGACAGTATTGTGCAGTGCCAAGTTTTATTATGAAAAACAAACGTATTGTGAAATACAGGAAAACTGCCCATTTTAAAACTTGATATTCATCAGTCACTTTATCGTCATGCCTTTATTCTTATCATTGACAGAACCAAAAAACATTTTACACTGCAACAGGCATTTACACTGCAATGGAATAACTTCTTGCTAAAAGCTCCCCTCTCACCTGTCTGTAACTTGGGTCAGTGCTGGTCCTTGAGCAATCCATCACAAAGTGTGCTCATATCTGGTCCCAAGACAGAGGCTGCTCGCAACAACATGTTCAGCAGGCCTTTTATTGTGCTTGTTCACTTTTCCCTGTGGATGTCAAAGTGCGTGTGCATGTGTGTAACGGGCTTCTCAAATGGCACATCATGACAGACCAGCTCCCTGTCTGTGCCATGTGGCCCTCTCTTCTCGCCCTGATGGAGTTCTGGGTGTCTGACTGAAAGCACAGCAGCATTGCACACAAAAAATCAATAACTAAAGCAGCTGCATTGCTTCTGTTGAGCTTCCTCCATCTCTGCTTCATACTCTAAGTCCCTTGATGGCTTGCATTGTCAGACCTTATACCAGGATAAAAGACTGTGAATGTGGATTGCATGTTTTTAAAAGGCAGAGAGAACACCGCTTAGGAAATAAAGAGGTTAGAGGCTTAAAAGTTTGACAATGTTGTCCATACAGATATGCAAACATGCAAATTTGAATCTGTCTTACACCATGTCCTAATTGTATTCTCACTCGGTCACCCCAACTGTTTACTGT
>JAZGTJ010002282.1:0-43897 GCA_036877575.1 Botia almorhae | reverse complement strand
GTCCTGTGCAAGGGACAACAAAGACCTCTCTGGACATCCTACACATCTCCCCAAACTGGTTCCTCGGGTACACTTGTATGAAAGTGTGCTTACATACAAAAGCCTTCTGTAAATATTCAATGCTTAACCCGATTTCATGCTGTTCAATAGGTCATTTTCAATCAAAGAGAGCTTGGAGTTTCACATAAACTGTGTCAGTACACAGAGGGGCGCGCGGCGGTTTGCGGCCTGTTTAGAAAATGTGTCAGTCTAACCCGTGACTAAGGTTTTTAAAGGCTTGAAACTCAATATTTTGATTAAATGATTTAAGATGAAATCATACTGAAATAGTTTATGACTCATTTTGAGAGACTTCCTGATATAAACGATGGTGGTATGATGAAACGCGTACAAAAACGCTGACCCACTTTCTTCTATGGAGAAAAACAATCTGCTATTGGCACTGAAAGCTACAGTAACACAGCGAACGATTTTAGGTTGTAGGAATGTTTTCATAATGTTTCCGTTCAGTAACTAAAACGTTAAAAATGTTATTTTGAAAGCTGTGGGAATGTTCAAAACATCCAGTTGTTTACACTTTGTATTAATAATTGCTTGCTTATAAGAACGTTATTCAAACATTTTTTTATTCTGTAATGTTTTTAAAACATTCAACTAACAACTTAATAAAATGTTTTATAAAAAAAAATATTAAAAAGTTCTACTAGCGTTACTGCAAAAACATTTTAATAACTTTAAGAAAACTTTAGGAGAACTTTAGAAGAACGTTAGCAAATGTTAGCCAAGAACGCTCCCTGTTAGCGGAGATGTTTCTGTATGACACACAGGTGTCTTGTCCTTCACAGTGTTGAGGCTTGCAGAACATGTGCAAGCAAAACATACCATACAAAGTACCATGAACTAATATTACAGTAGCCTAGAAAGTGAGGCATTTTGACAAACACCCAGGATCAAGTACATATATAGATTGTGTGTACTATCTTTACACACAATCCGTACTTGAGGTGAATCTCAGAAGTGTTTTGATGCCCTGGGAAAGGCTTTTTAAGCTTGAACAAATAAAATACATTCAAATAAAATGTCATGACATTTTGTAAATTAGCAATGACCTCAAGCTTTGGACAGCCCATTTAAACAGGAGATCAGCCTTAAACAACAACACACACACACGTACATGTACATATTCATATATACACACACACATACATATAAATCTACCCCATATGTGTAATATATATATATGTGTGTGTGTGTGTCAATATAGGGAATTGTTCCAATTTCTAATAGGTTTCATTTATGGCATATTTGGATAAATGTATATATTACATATGGGCTGGCACTCTAGTACCGGTGCACTTTTATGGGTAAACATATCACATGTCTTTGAGCCTGTTAGAAATACCCAAAACTCATCAATAGTGACCTTACAACAGCAACTGTAAATAAAGATAAAATCAACATTCTACTGTGTGCTACGTTTATATAGCCTGTACAAACAGAGAGACAATAATACATTGGCATTCAAACTGCAGGGGAATCTGTATCTCTGGACATTGCAGGTAACTACAAATGAAACCGCAGAGGACTGTTACAGACTAATACAAATCATATGAAAGGCTGATAAACACACTCACACCCCAGTCACAGAGCTTTGAAGAACAAAGACCAGTTACATGCATCTTATTTGAAGCAGAAAGCATAGTTCATAAACAACACTGACCACGGCACAGGCCACGGTCCTTTCCAACAGCGCAAGGTTATTTTGAAACTGGGGACAATTTTTTTGTCACTGCAGGATGCCTCATCAGCACCCGTAACAAGCATAAACATGTCTTTACCAACAGTCAACACGAAAGAGGAAGTCAGTCTCATATCCTCTTGGCGAGTCCCTCTTCAAATTCAGCTGAACTTTCAATTATTGGTTAAAGGTGCCACTTTAAGCTTTTATTCAGAACCGATCAGAATACATGTTTTCTTGAACAATAAAAGCATATCTGTCCTCTCCATAATTTAGAAGCTATTTAAAAAGTTTCCATACAGAAAGCAACATCAAAGAATGACATTACAGCTTGAATAAAAGCGCAATATCATGCGGGTTTTTATGAACAAACCAAACATTAGATCTGAATAGATTTGCATGTGCTCTCGCAGTGAGATTTGAATTCAGGAGTACGTTTCTAGCTGGTCAAAAAGCCCAAATGCAAACACCAAAAGATAAACAAAAACACATGTCTTTTAGACAGCGGACAGATGAAGAGTGGCTACACAATGTCATACGCCCAACCAACAGAACCAGGAAAGCTGACGTGGAAAAAAACTAAAAAATATATAGCGAACAGTGAGTCTTTTGTCGTCCGAGGACGATCTAAACACGAGGTGCTGAATAACTGGGGGCTTCAGGGGCCGAGTCCAGAATAAGATGGGATATTCAATCTGCATTCTCGGAAGGCCTAGAGGGGTCCATCCTTGACATCCACACATGTCCCAACTGCTGTTACACAAACCTCTCTACAAAGGAAACACTATTTTGGCTTGCCAACCTGGAAGCCAGGGAGAACAAAATAGCCAGCTGCACCTCACTGAGGGGTTGGACTGAAACAAGCCCGAAAGCAAACACACACAGACAAATACACCAAGTCACATATGGATGGTCAGACAAGCAGGAAGACTGGCATTAACATAAACAAGCAGTGTGACATACAAAGAGACAGAGGGCACACACACTCCAACTGAATTTTGACCAATCACAACACATGAAAAACAAACAAAAAAACATCTAGTTCTGCCAATCAAAATCGCCTGAAGAAATCATTGTCATATTTTTTATCATATTTTTATTAAGCTTTCTACTGCGTTCTCTTTCCTCCTTCCACATAAGCTAGACTGACGACTGTTTTAAATAAAATGTCCTAAAAAAGTAAAAAAGGTCTAAACTGAATTGCAAAAGTAAAAAAGCTACGTGCCCAATGTCAGGAGATTAAAAACACACTCTCTGTGCACTTATCCATGTCTGCAAACGAATTAAAGACATCGAGGGTCTCTAAAAGACATTTTTTTCTAAGGGCTAGTGGTAACAGAGAAAAAAAAAGAGAACGAGTTTATAATGTTAACAATCCAAGCACAGGCCTGAGGGATTTTTATGGGCTGGCAAACGAGAGCATATTTCTGAGAAATGTTTAAATGACATTTCTCTATTGTTCTCCCGTTTGCGGAGCGGTGCTGGCGCCTCCTTAGGCTGACGGTGGTACTGCAGGCGAACGAGGAGAAAAACAACTTTGATTGGCAGTACATCAGCATCACAGCACACAAACGAGAGGCAGAGAAAACAGTCAAAACAAAGAGCCAACCATGAAGAAATGTTGATACAAGTTTTATCTTCTCTTGGTGTTACACAGATTGAAGTGTCACGTCATATGACTGTATATATTCACCATTTGTGTGTTAGCGCTACATGAAATGCGAAAAATGATCTGCGACAGCGCCACAAATAACAAGCAGGTTCATTTTCACAAATGATCAGAAACAAAAGGGTTGACGGATTATGTAAAGTATTAAATTACAAAAGGCAAACATAGTTAAAGGGATAACAACTCCAGCTGAGTGAAATGAATGCGTTCCTTTGTCGTCTATATTCTGAAGTATTAAAGCGTTTGCCTTCATGTACAAAACAAGACAAGCAACTTGTCGCTTTGACAAATGGCTCATACATTTAACAGACGTGGCGGTGTGTATCAAACACATTAAACTTCATTTTAACACGCCAGAATGAAGACTAAGCTTTACAAAACGAGTTCCTGGCAAAAGGGTTCTGAAACCATTGACGAAATCCATAACCATGGCTTGGCAAATTCCCCTATCTGCACCAAATCTGGAGACTGCAGCCTTAACTCCCCATAAAACAGTGAATACCGTCAGTGCTTAAACAACACAGCACACGGTTTATTAAACGTACACCTTTGCAAGACAATATGAATCCAGTGTGAAACAAAGACCAGCAGAAGAAGGAACTGAGATTAAAGGACACAGAAAACGAATATGAAAATGATGTTATAAAGTGATTCTTCTTATAATGCAATGGATTTGTACAGCCTTTCATCAAATGTAAAACAGAATCACAAAAACATGTCAGAGGTTCGGCGTTACAGATGAATTCAGATCAAACTCGGCAATTGTCATAATTCATTGGCGGAAAAATAAATGACAATAGCCACAGACCCACAATCGTTTCTGAAGAACATTTTGATTTATGACATTCACGTAGGCTTAAATATAACGGACATTACTTACGGCAATGAGTCTCTCTTTAGAAGAGGAACTTTAAACATAGATTTGGATGTGTATTCAAAAGAAAGGTCGAGGCTTGTTTGAGCATCTTAAACGCGAATGAATGAATGAATGAATGAATGAATGAATGAATGAATGAATGACAATGAAATAAGGTTTGGTGTTTTGAGTAAGTGGACGGACTGTCAACTTTGAAACTTCCCTGCAAGCCCCAACAGTCTTAATACAGTTAAAGTTGACTGCGAAAACACACAATAGCGTCACTAAAGTGTTATTTGTTACCTGATTTTGAACAATCTGACACTGAGTTCCAAGGCGATAATCCATGTTTTTAGTACAGATGATCATTTTCCTCCCTTTAAGTGCATGAATGCGGCTCCGCTGGCTTTCTTGGTTCTTACCGACCCGCTAACAAAGGCCAAGCCGCTATGAGCTCTACATGTCCGGACATACAGCTGCAGTGTCACTGGGCGAAAAATCAGTTGACTGACACCTCCGTGGCGATGGCGTCCAATCAGAGCGCCGCTAAGGCGGAGCAAAGAGTGGAGCAACGGCCAATCAGCTTACAGGGCTAAAATTTATAGTGACGGCTGTGTTTGTCCGACATCTGAGCCAATGAGCGGTGTCGTGTGGTGGAAAAGTACCTGTCTGTTAGCCACGTTAAGCCCACCCACTTTAATGACGCAATGCAACCTGACGACTAATTACAATATAATGCTGTGTCTTAAAACACATTTTCATGTTTCGCCGCGCTTGTGTTTAAATACTTTATTTGAACTTGATCAAAACATGCCTGGAAAAGCCAAATATCTCACCCTGGAGCATTGTTACTGCTCAAGACAAAGAATTAGTTCTTATAATGAACTCATGTGAAGCTCCATATGCTTCTCTTAAAGGCACTTGTAAACAACTATATAATGAGTTACTGAATACACTGCTGCAGGGCTGTTTTAAATTCATGGGGCACGGGACAGTTTTTATGAGCTCCCGTCCCCTGGACCAAATGAGTATGCTATATCATAAAGAACCTTCGTGGGGCCCCTCTTGTCACACAGCCCAGAATAACAACCCCCAAAATACAGTTTTACTCTTACAGAAAAAGAGAGACATGCAACATTTATTAGAACACCATTTTTGGTATCCTATGGCAAAAGTTGATAGAACAGTGAAGCGTATTGTTTTTTTTGCTCATACTGAATATACAAAATGTCCTCAAACCGAAGTATTGGGGTTCCTAATCCATGCTGCCCAACTCTCTGTATATAGTGTTCTCCTAAAATTTGACCACATTAACTTTTAAAATGGTAAATTTGTAAGTATCTGTAATGTGAGATACAGAAGTTAATCTGACTATAAAAATATTTCATCCACATTTAATAAGATAAATATTACCATTTGATATACAGTGTAGGGAATGTAGGGCTATGATGAGTCAACTTTTATCTTTAAACTTTTATCTGTCTTATTGCAGAATGTTTCCAGACAGAGTTTGAAATGAACAAATATTACATTGGTGTTTATTTAACACAATGTTTTCCAGTTCCGTTCCCTCACGAGTGATTTTAACAAAAGCCTTCTGGCCCTTATTTTCTGGAAACATGCCATCATCCCTCCAGCTACAAATAAATGGGCTCTTGTTTTAATAAAGGACTTACTGGCAATCATTTAATTTTATGCTTTTCAACTGCTTTTAAAGATGTTTTTTCTCTGTATGTTGAAATACCTGCAGGTTAGATACAGTTAAAGTGTATCGGAGCTGACCCTCACCACTAAAACGTGACTCTACATTCTTTTCGGCTGTCTACACAGAAGAGAATGTTTTAAAGACGTGGTGGAGGGGGCTGGCAGGATGAAATAGCAAGAATTCATCTTGTTTGCTTTTTAGCACTGCTTGCTTATCTAAGCATAATGTAACAAAAGGGACAGAATGTGATAAGGTGTTTTCGAATTTAGGAATCTAGGTCTCGGTTTGTCTCAGTATTTCTCTGCCAGTTTGAAAAAAGAGGTTAGTTATTCCTCCAAGTTTGAGTACAATAACCTCACTATATCTTGCTATATCTGTAAACATCAACAAACTCTGCATGACATGACTGCCATGAGGCATCAGATAAATGCTTGTTTTGGAAAAATGCATATATTATGCATAAGTCTAATACGTGAAACTCAAACAGTGACGAGGAAAAGTTAGTGGAGGGGCAATAGATGGTTTTGCTAGAAAATATTTAAACCTTATTGGCCAAAATAAATGTAAAGCCACATTTATGGAAACCAGTAAAAACACTCACGCGTCATTGTCGTGCTGTTTACTTTGTCTCTGCTCTGCCTATCATAAAGCACTCTAGAAATAATGTTTTGTAATGCTAATCAGTGTTAATTTACATCCTCAATGGGCTCCATGCACTGTAATATCCCCAAACAAACACAACCTTTATCCACTTGTTCTTAAGCAGAACAACCAGTCGATTCAGTGGCGTTACTCCTCTGGATGCCTCAGAAGTGTCAGTTACTGCATCACGGGGGTGTGTGCTTAGCAGAGCGCAGCGAGTGCTTAAAAAAGACCCTCTCAGTACAAGGAGAATGGACTTGTGTTCCTGCGCTAATAGTAAATAACAGTTTGAAAATGAAAGCGGGGACACAGTAACAGTGTAAACCACATACAACGAATAGTACCACAATGTGCTCTACAACTGTACTTTACAATATAAATAATATACATGTACCCAAAAGTCAGAAGAACCTGATTTTCAACCAAAACTTTTTTGGGGGGGTGTCCTCATTTGTAAAAATGCTATAAAAATACAGTAAATAAAGCTTTTTTTAATTGTACAAATGCATACATTCTTATTAGGGTTAGAGGGTGGGTTAGGTTATATTGTTAACCAATAGCTGTATATAAAAAACAGTAGATGTCTATGGAATGTCCCCATTTAGATAAGTAATAGTGTGTGCTTGTAAGTGTGTGTGTGTATACAATATATTGTATATATCGTAAAATATGTAAAATAGACCGTTTTCACTGTTGGTGCATTGCTGTTTCTCAAAAGTGCTGCCACAAGAGGGCAACTTATGCAATTTAATGTAACTAAAGCTACACTATACTTCATTATTCTTTAAAAACACTGTAAGGTTTATAAAACAGTATTTTATTGTGGAGAAACAGATATCCAGCATTTTAATTACGTTATATAGAACATGGAAATGACATCATGACGTTTCCCTATCATACCAACAACTTCATATAAACACGTAAAAGTCATGTATATTATATATGTCTACATCAATGTCATTTGAGAATGTACTTATTTCTAAATACAACTATAAGAAATTAGATCTCTGAATTTACACGTGCAGCTGGAGGAAGTCAGGCAATACACATTGACCACAAGCAAGCAGGCAGGCTGACAGTGCCACAGTCTCTGCACGGTACAGTCGATCATATTCAATCTCATCACACTGTATGACATCACTTTACATTCACATTTCGCAACACAACTGACGTTTAACCTTCCCAATTTTACACAGACTGGCTTTCAAAGAAAAAGTAAACATGAGGGGAAAAAGCAAGACGAGGTCTGTGTACCAAACAACAAGGATGTCATGAAAGATTATGCTGGCCATAGACGGTAAAAACCGCTAACTGGCATTTCACCCACACGTTCCTGTCTAATAGCTGCATTCCGCCCACGTGGTGCCCTCTGCCGAAATGCTGAAGAGGAAAATCTATGTGCTGAGTAACACATCAGAAGGTTCTTTGCACCTGCAAGGGCCTACGTACTGCTGAAAACTGCAGCTGCATGGATGAGGGAGGCAAACGAGATATTGATCTTGAATTATATTTCCAGCTATCGACTTGCCTTTGACTTATTGTAGAAATACAGTTTACACCCACCGCTGTTAGCATTCAGACAGGTCGTGTGCGTTCCAAGCACAGACGTATTTTAAATGTGCAGCAATTAAGATCAAGCACATCGACCTATAAATATTCCCCCCCTAGATTCTCTCTCGATTCGCACCCAGCTGGGAAAAGCTTGGTAACAAAACAGGTATTCATACTAACCAATCGCAGGCAAGATGATGACCTCATCTGCTGCTTAATTTCAAGGGATCATTGAAAAACTCTAAAACCTTTGAAAAAACATGGAAATGGGGCAAACAGACTGACAACTTTTCATTCAAATGTTTTATTTAGAAAATTCAATTCACATTTTTTCACTAAAATATTTCGTCCCTGATGTGAACAAAGGTTAATATTTGGCATTTGTGCAGGCTGCAAGGTGATACATAATAGATTGTAGGTTTTGCTGTATTAACCAATTAATATCCAGCTTCAGAACTATCAAAGTCATAAAATCAATATTGTAACTTACTCTCAATCTAAATAAACCCAATGCAGTGTCCTGATAAACATTTTGTCATTTAAATTAAACCGAGACTCAATCTTGCCAAAGGAGCATGAATAATAAACACTCAGGTTGGTGGGTTCAGGTCCTGCCCCTCCGGTCCCCAGGGTGGCGCTGGTTCTTCATTACTGCCATTTACTTGCGTAGCTTTCTGCGCTTTTTTACCTGCAGAGGCCAGTTAAGACAACACATATGATTAAGACAACACATATGTATGATTTTTCGTCAACACATTTGAAAAATCATACATTGTTTCACAAGAAAACACTTTATAAAGTTGTTAGAGCATTGCGTTAGCAGCGCAAAGGTTGTGGGTTAGATTCCCAGGGGAGCACACATACTGACAAAATGTATAACTAATGAACTGTAAGTCGCTTTGGATAAAAGCGTCTGCCAAATGCATAAATGTAAATGTAAACTTCATAAGGATATCTATAAGAACAATATGTAATAAGAACTATGGTCAGAGGACAACTGAAAACCTCACCAACAAATACACTGTAAAAAAAAAACTCAAATATCCCTAGCATCAGAACTATTACTGTCTGTAAATCTAGCTTTGTAAACTAGGCTTGTTGGCTTCAATGGCAAAATGTTAAATGCTCTCTCTCCTTGTCATCTACTAAATGAATACATTTAAATGAATTTTTAACAGAAGCACAACGAGTAAGAGTAACACAATGAGGTTTAGCAGGATTTTGTTTACATTGTATAGCTACATTTTGGGTGTTCTGAATAATATAAAGGAGAGGTCAAGCAGGTAACAGATACAGGTTAAAGGACTTACCATCTTAGGTGGGGCTTGAGCATTGCTTTCCTCTAATGTAGCTCTACTAGCCTCTAAAAGACGGAGTTCCTCGACACGAGTTCTCTCAAGACTGTCAATCTGGGCCTGCAGGGTCTCTGCAGAGCATGGACATCACATGCACGCACATTAATAGTGTGCAACAGCATTATTTAATAATATACAACATCTACAAACTATTTACTCAAAGTATTAATGAAGTGCGAGAGATTAGCAGACATGATACGTGTTATACCCAACAAAGCAGAATCAACACTGGACAACAGGGATGTGACAGAAGTATAAGCGCCATCAGACGCACCTGTAAATATAAACAAGGAAGACCTTTGACCTTTTCGGTAGACTGTTAAACTAGTTTGTAAAAATCATTTATTAGCTATTTCTTTCAGTTACCTATATCAAAAAAATAATATTAGGACAAGCCTAATAGGAGCACTGGAAAATTCCAAAGTCTGTAAACAGATACGTAAACCGACAGATTGACAGGCAGATAGAAAAGACAACAGAGCAGACAAAGCAATTGAACTCCTTTAATGAATTGTAGTAGTAAACGAATACAAAAACGTCACACTTACGGTTGATTCTGCAGACAATAAAAGACTCTCTGGGCTGTAGCAGTTCACTAGCACACTTGTGTGCATTCTGGGACAGGAAGAGAAATTTCATAGCTCCTTGTTCATCATACAGGTCTATGAGTTCTGAAACGCACACGTGTCTGACTCAGAATGAACATTATCGTGTTCACACACAACAAGAAACGAAAACATAAGTATAAATAAAAAAACACATAGGAACTAAACAGACAGAAGAACACGTGTACAGATATACAGAACTGAATTGTGTGAGGAAAATGTAGTGTGCAAGCACAACACATCGGATAGGTAATCTTAGGGGATACAGTTTCAAATTAGTGTCAAAACTGTTATATAATACGCATTTTCTATGCATCATTTTACTTTGCAGGACCGCAGACGCATTAAGGAGGAGCACAGTGTTAATGATAAGGGTAATGAGTACTCCATTAGTGATGGGCTGCTTCCAGGTAATGTCCCTAACTACATGCCACAGATGTAATGGGACACTGTTGCAGGAGTATGTGTGAAGAGAGAGTGTGAAATATTAACACCAGAGATCCATGACCTCCTGCTCTGAGGTCGCGGCAGTTTGAAGGGACACACTGGGCTCAACTAACCTCCACTGACCTGAGATCTCTAGAGCATGTGCCAAGAACCAGCAGTCTGACCTACTCTCAGGTACAATGTACAGTATCAAAAGCAAATTCTTTGATGTTAGACCATCTCATGAGATGAGTTTCTGTACTAGTATTTGTATTAGCAAGTAATTTAAAACAACTTCAAGGATTTTAACTTTCCTAAAAGTTCTGTTGCGGATATTCAACTTATATTTAACATTCAATTAACGTAAAAGCTAAAATTACACACATCAAAACTGACAATTTCAACGCACATACCTGATTCAGCCAGTCCCAACTTATTTCCTATGTACTGCATTAAGAAAACAACTGGACATTTGGTGTTGACTATGAACTGATCATCTTCTAAATACAGAAATATCATATATAAATTAGCTTTCTGTCATTCCAATAACAAAGAAAATGTTACACACAAAAGCCCATTTTAAGTTACTAAGGTTTTAGTTTATTAAGATATGAGTTAAACAGATAAATCAAATTCCTACAGGGGTATGACAACACACAAAGACAGGAGTGTAAATCTTACCTCCATGTTTAATGTAAACAAACATTACGGCAGAAAACCACAGACACTCGAACCCTTACTGGCTGCTGTTGAGTTTTAAGATGCTGCCTGCTGCAACCGTGTAAAAAAATTCGTGACACCGCCAGAGTAACACAATCTTTAAGACTGTGATGTCACAATGACACAGAACCAGAGAAAAAAGTACTGCAGTTTATGATGAGAAAAAGGATTAAACAACAAAAATATAAAAATATCAATAAGTTTAATAATAAAATGTAATACAATCTTTATTACATAATTATTCTACAAAAATTATAGTTATGCCCGTACCCAACAATAAATGATGTCACGCAATCCCATATAAATACATTATCTTATTATATCTTATCTTATTATATTAGATAATTATCTTAATATATTATTAAAGTCTATGTTCATCCCTTCATTTAACAAACATCAACATGCTCTTGATGCAGATAAAAATATACAAATCGATCCTTTTGCTCCAAAAATGAGATAAGACTCTAACAAAATAAATGTATATAAGAAAACAGCACTGAAACATTCAGCATGCAAACATGCAATAGGATTACAGTACAGGTGAATGTTAAGTGCCACACTGGCCTATAAACTAGACTGTTCTTCAGTGCTTGTCCTATCACAGGTGTCAGCCTGTGAAGTGGGAGTGGCCACAGGTGTGGGACTGACATCACAAGGGAGTGTGACCTCACACACATTGCAGGCTGGCTCTGTGTAGTCTGGCTCAAAGGCCTCCTTCAGTTCCCTGGAGATGTGAACCCAGCTCTGAACAAGACAGGAAATTAAAATGGTCACTGAACGCCTAATTTTGATGCATAATTAAAAAATTAAATGGCTACCTCAACATTTCCGTCGTGTTTATGAAACAAATCTTGCAAGTTCTTGCTAGGGTCAGGCACAATTGGAAGTAAGGTGATCTTTAGCCTATACATTCAAGAAAGCAAGCATTATTTCAATAAGGTATATTATATTATTATTTGCATGCTCTAAACTATTAAAGCAATAGGCTGTCATTTACCACCCTCATCTTGTTTCAAACCTGTGTGACTTCTATGGGACACAAGAGATTAATTTTGTATTTAGAATATCGCGGACACTCTTTATCATATAATGAAAGTGAATGGGGACAGGAGCTGTCAAGCTCCAATTACAAATGCAGCATCATAAAGTACTAAGGTTCAAATGACACGCGCTGTACTCCAAATCCACTTATTCCTCACTATATGACAGCTTTGAAGGTGAGCATGAGGGTGAGTATATGACGTCAGAATTGTAATTTTGGGGTGCACTATCCCTTTAAGAAATGTCAAGTTCAGAACGAAATAAACAAAAGCAAAGTGGTAAACATTTCTCACCTCTCACAATAACACAATAACAAAACCAGCACGACTAGCAGCACGACTGGCAAAGTACCAAACAACACTTGCCACCAGCCCGATCTGCTGATGTTCTCTAAATAATGAAGAACCATGAATTTAAACCGGTTCGAAGAGACAAATCTGAGTAAATACACCCATGTCTCCAGTATGTTCTCATACCTGTACCGCCCCACTCCAGCCACATACTCCAGTTACTCCAGTAAGCTGAAGCACCACAGTGTTCAGAAGGAGTGCTCCGGACTCGAAAAGCATATCGCTTATGCTGTGAGACGAGAGGTGGACTGTACGATGTTTCTGTCATATTAATGTACTGTAAGCAACAGAGAGACAGAGATGAGACAGAAATGTAATGTAGAACAGTCATTATACTCAATGTTCCCTTAAAGAATGTCACCTCTCTCTGGTGTGTGTCTGTCTGCTGGTGCACCATATAGACTACGCACTTGTTGCGAAGGTTAGTGCTGTTTATCCAGTGCAAAACAAGTGTTCCGTTCGGTTCAAACCACACGATTGAGAGGTTACGGGGAGGGTTTAGCTGCACTAAACAAATGTATGTACAAACACAAGCAAAATGAGACACTGGTTATAATACACAGTCAGCTGATCATTGTACCCCCATATAAACATAATATACATTCAGCTGATTATTGTACCCCCATATAAACATAATATACATTCAGCTGATCATTGTACCTCCATAAACACATAATATACATTCAGCTGATTATTGTACCCCCATATAAACATAATATACATTCAGCTGATCATTGTACCCCATATAAACAATATACATTCAGCTGATCATTGTACCCCCATATAAACATAATATACATTCAGCTGATCATTGTACCCCCATATAAACATAATATACATTCAGCTGATCATTGTACCCCCGTATAAACATAATATACATTCAGCTGATCGTTGTACCCCCATATAAACATAATATACATTCAGCTGATTATTATACCCCCATATAAACATAATATACATTCAGCTGATTATTGTACCCCCATATAAACATAATATACATTCAGCTGATCGTTGTACCCCCATATAAACATAATATACATTCAGCTGATCATTGTACCCCCATAAACACATAATATACATTCAGCTGATCGTTGTACCCCCATATAAACATAATATACATTCAGCTGATCGTTGTACCCCCATATAAACATAATATACATTCAGCTGATCATTGTACCCCCATATAAACATAATATACATTCAGCTGAACATTGTACCTCCATAAACACATAATATACATTCAGCTGATCATTGTACCTCCATAAACACATAATATACATTCAGCTGATCATTATACCCCCATATAAACATAATATACATTCAGCTGATCATTGTACCCCCGTATAAACATAATATACAGTCAGCTGATCATTATATCCTCCTTGTATCATTTGTTTTGACTGCATTATCCATTATAACACATGTACGTTACATCTGTCTGTCATCTTACCATATCTCTGTAGGGATTCAAAAGCATGTGAAACAGATTGATTTTCTCCAGCAGATATCATTGCATAAAAGCTGTCAAACACTTGACCATGATTTTTTAAAGGAATTCTGCAGCCAACAGTATTTCTGTGCTCCAGGATGTATTTTGGGCAGTCTTCATGTAAGGTGTTGCCTTTAAATCTGATGAAAAATAAAAACAGTCATTACCACATATAATATGGCATAGGACATGAATTAAAGCTGCAATCCGTAACTTGGAAAAAAACAATAAACAGTTATTGAGGAAGTACATAACAGATCAGTGAAGATTTATGATCAGTGATTTATTATCTGAGTGACTGGGTCCGATTTCCCAGGAAATGTCAGATTGGCTTCAACATAAAGTACGTAAAGTAACCTGTAATTTTATGTTTCAAACAGAGATGGCGATAGAGAGGCAATAGTTAGGGACTGCAGCTTTAAATAAAAATCTATAATCCAGCTGTATGTTGAACGGTGCAAGAGACATACAGCTGCTGAGAGACTTACGCGCTGCTGAAGTTGTAATTCACCTTCGACGCATTTGACTGCCATGTGCACTCCACATACTCGAGGTTGATGACAACACACTTTAAACCTACAACACGTTTGACAATTCTTCACATAATCCCTAATAAATTAACATACATCATATTCTGCCTACACGTCATTTCGTGATGCATTTGTCATTTCCGTTTCGCTCGACCCACACAGAGAATGTTAAAACCTCTCTATGGCGAAGCATCATCATCATCACGCATGAAATGACATGAACAGATAAGAGAAAAACCAGCGGAAATCCCCATAAAAACCATCCAAAACTTAAGATGACAAATTTTACAGCTTTATTTTAGTAGACAAAGCCCAAAATTAAACTTCAATAATTAACTGTTGTTGTTATTTTTAACAATGACTACAATCACAATCTCTTGATAAATCGTAATGGTTTACATACCGCTCATAACGACATCAACCACAAAATTACTATTTACTAATACAATCATGCTGTGTGTAATTATAAACTTACTCAGAGCGGCTGCTGCGCAGATAAACAAAACGATGAACAAAATGCTAAAACTTGAGGTGTATGTGGAAGTCATGCTCTCCTCTGAGCGGCTGGGTGAAAATAAGACCACAGTCGAACACTGAACAGGATGTTCACTACAGCATGTTTCCATGACAACTTCCAGCTCTTCAAGTGTAAACTGATAAGCCACGTGACAGTTGCTAAATATGTCACAAACAAAAAAAACGTATTAAATACGTATAAAATATAAAATTTTTCACTATTAAAGTGAGCTGCAGCTTAATAAAATATAGCAATATATGTATATAATTTGGTATAGCAAAATATACATTATAATATGTACATGATATCTGTTCCCACAAATGCAGTGTAATCATCAGCCTGAATTCATATCTGAGCTGACCACAGTTCCAAAGACAGTAGTCAGACCAGTCCAGCAGCCTTATCTAAAAATCTGGCAGATTTCTGAGGTTCACCAGGCATGAAGGTGGTCAATGAAGAGAGGTCCATATCTTTCAAAGTCTGGGACAGGGTGCTGGACAAAAGAATTAACATAATAAGGACATTAAGACAATAAGGAGGTCAGTGGTAATCCAATTAATAATCTTTATCAAATTTAAACATAACCATTGATAGGGCCTAAAACTGAGGTATAACTCTAATAAAGCCAAGTATGATCATTTAAATGTGTATTAAAAAACTAAAAAATATTATTGCCACAATCTATAACTTTTGTCTCCCTATCGCCATAAAGTCTGTTTGAAACATAATATGGCAAATTACTTGTGGAGTTTGTGCCTTTTTGTGGCTATAACAAACTGACAGTTTAAGCATGATATATTTTTTATATATATTTTTATTTAAATGATTTTTTGATTCTTTAATTTTCTTCCCCAAATACAAATAAACTTTTTTAAGACGTACTAGTGTTTAACCCACCAGCATGACTGATGAGCAGGTCTGCGTGTCTCACGTCCTCAGTTATTGAGTCTGAGAGGAAACGCTTCTACTGTTAATCCAGGGCAGCTCTCTGGATCTGGCAAAACTGAAACTCTGCCAACCTGAGGAACCATGTCTGTGTACCCACGATTAATGAATGCCTTCATGCAGAAAAGCATATGAGGTAATATGCGTATGTTTGACCTTTAACCCCACCATTTGTTTTAATGGCAGGTGCCGAAACTGTATTTTACGCTTGCACGTTTGAAGCTCCTACTATGTAATGAGTTACGTTCACAGATTCATTCATTGTGACTTCAATCAAATCATTAAAATTTGTTGTCCCGACATTACAAATACAGTTTTCATTGCATTAATGGATGGAGATGATTACGTGCCGTGATTCTGTTAAAACAGCTCGAAAACGAAATAGGAAACCGTGATAAATGTTAAAATGAAGGTCCGTCGTTCAAAATAAAAGTCATGGCTCCCCTCTAATTTTGTGCGTGATTTTAAATATTTGCCGATTGCATAGGAAAAGTGAAATTACAAAGAACAGATACAATGCATTTTTAAATATTCAAATATAAAAGAAAATGGCAATAAAATGTTTTTTTTAGCTTTGTGGACTGAATTCTTACCTCTCTACATATTTTCAGCAGGGTTCAAATCTTGGTCTGACTGGGTCACTCAAGGACATTCAGAGACGTGTCTGTTAACCAGTATTGGAGTCACATGCTTTTGACTCGGTGGCTGCTGCTTAGCCCCTCTGACACAGATAACATAAGTTCTGCAGATGGTTCTCATTCCAGCAGATTTTCCTGTCTCCACACTTTGCAGCTTTTCTTAAAGACCCAATGTGAACTGACAACCAGTGGAGTATCAATACAATACAATAATTTTGTATTTTAAGATTGTATTTAAAGAATTCAAATCATTTCTGCTAATATAGAATAATCTTGGTTGCATTAATCACTATATACACAATTCTGCCTCTAACCTTGACTAAAACTACTATAAAACATTTTGCAAAACTAGGAGTATTAAATATTAACTAACATCAAATATTTGGGCCATGTTGTAATTTCAGCCTTTTTATAATATGCACAGCAATTGAATCGCGTAATGCGGTAAAAAAAGTTTTGCCTATCTACATTCTACCTCGCAAACAAACCGTATCCTTCTACAAGCTCTTCCTGTTACTCATCATAAGACTTTCACATTCCAGACATTTGCTCGTACCCACAATGAGACAGATTGTTTAGAACTGATAATGGTTGACTGACAGGCAATTTAAAGGTCATTATCAAGTCTATTGAGAGTTATTGCATGTGACAACTTGTAGTGTATTATTTTGCTTTGGCCTAGATGTCTTAATGTCTTTAATCGACAGTCTTAATTATTTGTACATTTTGTGTGTTTACACATTAAGAGGCGTACTCTTGTTACTGTGATAAAGGGGACTTTTAACATTATAAATGAGGACAGCCAGACGCTTTCTTTTGACTTAAGGTGATAATACTATGGAAGTCATCCCGGATGATTTTCTTAAAGCATTGGTCAAGATCCTATTAAAAACTTGCCCGGCAAGCCAACACAACAGGCTTAATGGAAATGAATTTAGACATCCTGAGAAAGGAAGAACAGACTCGACACGGGTTTCAGACAGTAATCATTTAAGGCATCATCAATGCTGTATTTCAGAAACACAGAATTTCACATACTGCAGTCACAAAAAGCCCAAACAGAATATAAAATTGCAATACTTTTCTATCCTGGTAAATAAAGACTTTAATAAATAGAGTATTAGGAGAGAAAGCACACATACCAGCGGTTAAAATAAAGAAAATAAAATGAACATTAGATATCGAGGTCACGAACCTGCATAAACGGCTGTTACAGCTTTATAATTAGAAATCAAACTGAATATGTTAAAAGAAAAACGGAGACATTTACAACAGAGCAACTTCAGGGGTATGACAGCACTGAGCTGACCTGCGCATCATAACCCTTTTCCCTATTTAAGAAAAAATAGCTATAAATAGCCCTGTCACAGATAATCCCATTCCCAAAAGTTTTATGTGCTCCAATTCACAGACTTGACTTGTTTCCCGGTAACCAAAAGATAACTTGAAGATATTGGGTATGTGCTCTAGAATCCAGACCCTGGTGGATTTCAAAAGACCCTGCGTTGATTTACTTCTGGGCAGCAAAGTCAAGCCTTGTCAGACGTCTTTGAGTTTTAGAGGCTCAGTGGCACAGGTGTGGCTCATAGGGTCATAAGATCAAAGCAGTGACTGGTTCAAGAGATTCCATCAGGATGTAGCTCCTAAGAGACACAAAAAAGCAAAATATACTGTAGTGACTATATATACATATTATATGAATGCAACAAAATTCTGAATGTAAGAAAAACTAGCTACAGCAAATATTGACAAAGAAGCCTGACGTTCCACATTTTCTTTTCAAATTTGACTTAACGCACCATTGTTTAAAGAAAGGTCATTTTCAGTATGTAATATCTCAAGGAGACATGCAAAAAATGTGTTTACGATAAGCCACCATTGAAATGGCGCATCTGGGTAGTCACACAATTCTCTGAATTTCCTGTTTTGCAACATCACTTTCCATACAGGAAGTTACATCTTCCTTTTGCTTTACAAGGATTCTCCCCGTTCTCGTGTGCCTGACTGCGAGCCCAGACAGCTCTGTCTCTGTCACTGCTATTGGGATTAAGCCATTTTATTCTTCACGCTGCATTCTTGGTGTGATCCAATGATAACAGAGCGGAGTCAGCTGCCGTGCTGCCCTTTCTCTATGGACAATCCATTGTAAAGATGCTGATGTAACTAACATAATAACGGAGGTGAAGTACGTTGAATATGTAGAAATGATGGTAATGATGGACATCTGTGTGGAGGAATGAGGCCTAATTGGTGCCGATACACTAAACAGCCTGAATGTTGTTTCCTTCAGCCTTACGGTTTGCACTCTCATACCTGCAGTAAATGTAAGGCCGGGAAGTTCACTGCACGACACAGGCGGTGCAGCACTGCTCCTGCTTCTCGGGCAATGTGGTGTAGTTCATCTGCCTCACAATCTCAGCAAACAGCTCGTCCACCATGCTCTTGCTTTTGGCAGAGGTCTCTATGAAGGGGCAGCCCCATTCCTGTGCGAGGGCACGGCCATCAGAGCCCGCAACCTCCCGCTCTGACTCCAGGTCCACCTTGTTCCCCACCAAGATCAGAGGCACCTTCTCGAAGCGCTTCACCCGAACGATCTGGTCCCGCATCGGTCTGATGTCCTGTGAAGAACAGAGATCAGGGTGTGTTTAGGGGAATGATTCATCAAACAGGCGAAATAGATAATAACAGCATTTGTGTGATACCACGTGTATATGAACAGTATACATAACATAGTATACCTGTTGCATTTAATGCCACCAAGTAATTTTAAATGATAGCATTTATGTTTTTCTGTATTCCACTATTTGACTGAAGCCAATCTAGGCTTGTGTACCCCTGTCATAGGAGTAACCAAGCAAGGGTGATTTCCCGACCACAATGTTGTTATTATTACGGTAGTAAAATGGTCATATTAATTAAATCTAAACCTAAAATTCCTATTTACTGTATAACCAGAAATAACGTGCATCACTCACCTGAAATGACTGCTGATTGACAAGGCTGTACACTAAAATGAAGCCTTGCCCATTTTTAATATACAAATCTCGCATGGACGCAAACTGCTCGGTTCCAGCAGTGTCCAGGATCTCCAGCACCGAGGGAGACGAATCCACCTCGATCTCCTTCCGATAGAAGTCCTCGATGGTCGGGTCATATTTCTCTATGAACGTCCCGGTCACAAACTGGACCGTGAGTGCGGACTTACCCACTCCGCCGCTGCCGAGCACAACTACCTTATACTCCTTCATTTGATCCGATCCGAGCTCAAGCTACAGCTAACTTTATCTGCTTACCGCCGGCCATAAAAACATAAAACACGTAAACACTGAGGTTTTGCGATCAGAGCAACACCCGAGGAGCACTTATCGGGTTATGGCAAACCAAAGCCACGGGAGGAGAGCGTTTTCTCTGAATATGGGTGAATACTGTGCCCGGACTAGCTGGATCCACAACGACCCTCCATGTGCACCCAATCTCCAACAGGGTCGGCTCAGTCCCGTGTTAAAAAGCCACAGAAGCGATATAATTCACAAGTATTATGTGGAGTCGTGTCCATGTTTAGCGTCCGTGTGAATGGAGCTCTACATGACTAGCGTTAGCCGCCTGCGGGCGTTCGCCACACACTCAAATATGAACACCCCTTTCCTGCGTTTATAAAACCCAGCACCCACCGTCGAATATAAACACAGGGTTAAGGATTCGGCCTTTGATATCTTCAACTTAAACACGCTGTCTCGGGATCTACATTCCTCTTGTCTCTTGCGTCTCTCTCCCCCGGCCCGCCTCTGCCTATCGGCCCCAGACAGCAGCGCAGCAGCGGCGGAGCTCCTCTCGAGCACACGCACCTCACACTGACCAATAAACATCCGCCGGAAATCACGTCACTGGCACAGTAATAGCAAAACTTTCAAATAGAGGACAGCGTTTTAAAAGTAATTTTTAAATATTGTGCTTTTGTTAATGTATATATCTACCCACCCACTTTGAATGGCAATGTATTAATTATTACGAAGTAACTTGATGAGAGCTTTTCATTTTTGAATGAACCGTCCGTAAGTCTTTTCTGATTGGTCCGAGTTGTGATTGGGCGGGATTTGGTGGGACTTTTCAGGACTGTTTGTTATTTATACTGCATAATTATTTTTTGACGTTTTTTATTTGAATCTTATTTTCATATAAAACCATACAAACACCTCATGCAATCAGCTATTTTTGGGGATAGTTCACCCCAAAATAAAAAGTCTTCCATCATTTACTCACCCGTCATGTAATTTCAAACATGTATGACTTTTTTAATTTTGAGAAACACTAAGGAAGACATTTCAAAACAAACACAATGGTGACACCCATTGACTTCCATTGTATGGATGCAACATTGTTAAGACATTTCTCAAAGTATCTATCCCTTTAAAACAAAAGGTTACAGACATATTTATTGAAGGTTGATAAAGTAATTTACATTTTGATATCTGGAAAACAGAAAGGGTCTAAAACCCAAAAAACCTTAATCCAAACCAACAATTGACACAACAGCACACTGTGTAAAATGGAAGACAAGATAATGTGAGGTGAGCAGTTTATCAGCAGACTAACAGAGATATTCGTTAACAGTGGCTATTGTGATTTTTAACATTAAATTGGGATCATCAACAGGTGATTTTATTAGCACCATTACTTAATATCTTGTGACTTGTTTTTGTGCTACAGTCAGGTAAAAACACCACAACCAAATATTGCCTTTTAAGTGCTTTATTAAAATGTCAAACAAAAAGAACAGAAGCCTTATGTATATATTCCATACATTTATATATCGCAAGGGGATTGACAAGAAGCACGGTTCTTGAGCACATACAAGCACAATAAGCTAAATAGAAAGAGAAGCATTTTATATAAAGAGTCAAAGCATTCAGTTGTACCTTGTCCTACAGTGGGAGAGAGAGGAATCTATTACATATGGCTTTGAAACAAATGTAGACATTCTTTAACTGTTCCACACACACACCAGCATTTACGCGGGCATCAGCATTTGTCACCGAACATCTGCTGACACCTTTAAAGGGACTTAACCTCTGCATCAATGAGCGCTTTTGTTTTGAAGCTATACAACTTTGTACAATATTAATGTGATGTTCCGGTCACAGTAACGTCTATATATTAACAACAACCACCGATATGAAAATGAAGTGACTGAATGTAGGGCACAGTTAGGTGGAATCTAACGTCAATGGCTTGCTTTTAAAGATCGGTTCTTTTACATCACACAGAATGTTTAGGCACAGAAATATGAAGAGCAGAAGAGTGGTGGTTGATTTTCTCCGTCAAGCACAGTGGTAAAACGAGCGTCCTGTGTTTGCATTCAGATTACGTCTGCAAGGGTGGACGCTCGGTTCTAAGTTCTAAGTGCTACCTCAGCTCTGCAGTCAAAAGGCTGAGGACCATATTCGATTGGTCCAAAGGTGCGTCTATATGCAAGAACCCACAAAGACTCAGTCTCTCCCTCACTATTAGGGCAAGTGCCATGGCAACAAAATTATTGGCTTCCAAAGCAATTGTAGAGCACAGAATGTACAAGTTTTCTTCAACAGAGGGTTTTGTCTGGTGATTTCACATCTGATTTAACAGCCACCTTGATTTTGATCCTGTGAGATTCTCAGAAATATTTGTTGTTCTTGGTGAATGCACAAGAATGGTGAATGATCGTCAACAACTGAACCAAACCAAACTAAAATTCATTTTCGTATAACCCATAGCAATGCTTTCCTGCTGAAATCTGATCCTGAAGTTCGAAGGCTGTCGCTCTTTATGGCAGAACAGTTCTTCAGTGAAAGTTCTCATGCCGTTCTCCTGTTCGGAACATTATTAGAACCACCTTTTCCATTAAATAAAAGCATTTCACGGGAATACACAGAAAACCAAACTGTAAACCTCACAAACTATAAAGAGGTAAAAGAGAAACACGTTTGCCATTCTTTGGTTTCTGGACACGTTCTTTTATGTACAGGACATGAGAGGTGGACGCATAGAAATATATATCATGCATTTAGGTGTACGTCTCTACATCACCCACACGATCGCACTTCAGGATCAGATATGAGCAGACACAGTGCTCAGCTCAGTGCGCTTTTGTAAGCTATGCAAAACTACAAAGGCTTTTTTGACATCATTTTTTTCTTCCTTTGTCAGCAAGCGACATCATGCTTAATGATGAGAACGAGGGCATTAGCGAACGAAACAAACAACATAATCCTTGACACCCCAAAACAGCATCTATCTCTTTGACAACCCTTTATAAAGATAACTGTTTACCTGTATTCCGAACAATACAGTCATTTGATTTGAATCTGCTCTTCTACATATATATATTTATTCTTCTATGTATATTCAAAATAAATTCTGAATATTTCGACTCAGTTATGTACATAAGTGCAAACAAGGTGAGTAACACACATTCGTACACCAATGGGGTGACTCGAGTCACCAGGTCCCAGCACAGCTGGGTGCAGTCTGGGTGGGCCAGAGGGGGACAGAACTTGATTCTGGGGTCTGTGGCTTCATACGCTCACTATGGCTGAAACTGTCCTGTGTTTGTGACATCACGGGTTTGTGTTATTTATAAAAGTCGCCTTTTTAAAACCTTTTTTTTTAAACCACCATTGCCAATGCATTTACCAGAGCCCTCTCCAGTGCAATGGTGCTTTTTTGTATTTAAAATAAATGAAATTCAAACCAAACACGAGACTACAAAGTCTTTTTTCTCCCAGTTGTCCAATCAGATTGACTTAAAAGATGCTGTTTACATAAAGACTTCTTACATATCTAAATGTGACCAACAACCTCAATAGAAAATTAATAACCGTTATAACAGAAATAACGTATGATGTCTCCAAAGGGCCTTTGAACATAAGTATCTCACAAGTCTGTGTATATATACGTACATATATATATTGTTTTACAAAATAGTCAATCATTTCTTTTTCCAAGACAACTTAAGAACACATTCCCTTTCTGAATAAGTTAACGTTGTACATTATTTCACTTTTAAGTGTGAAAAAATTCACAATTAAGATATACAAAGGTAGCCATGTTGTAGTTTTGTTGCCATAGCAACAAGAACTTACTTTCATAGGTAACAATGAATCTATCATTGTAATACATACAAATGTGTATATAGATATATTGATATATAGATTAAGTAATTTTTTAAATCTTAAACCACTAACTGCACAAACTATGATGTAGATTATTTAGATTATTTTAATTCATGCGATGAGAGACTCATACGATGTAAGTAACCAAGTAACGATAATGATCAAACTGAAATTAAACAGCCTAACACTGACAGCTGTCTCAAAACACGCCAAAACATGACTGAATTTATGGGGATATATTTAAAACAGGTACCATTACGCAGGTCATTAATGAAAAACTATAATGATGATGCGTTTGTAATACGTACACATAGATTATTCTAGCTAACTACATTATGCAGGTATGCGCACTTCTTAAAAAGTGAGTTCTTAAAATGCTAAAGCCCCTGATGAGGCACATTGTTTTTTCTTTATCAAGTATTTAGTTGATTCCAGCTGGATTGCAGTTGGAGAAGGCATAATTCTTTATATGAGAGATAGAGAGAAAGAGAGAGACAGAGACAGAGAGAGAGAAAGAGGTTCTACACCTTGGCTGGGCAATGGAACTCAATTACAAAATACAATCCAATACATCAATAAACAGTAGAGTTCTCTCCTAAATACACCCACACGTTTGCCCCATTATTTCCTCAAATAATCTTCAAACACAAGGACATTATACAGAGATGTATACAATACACATAGTTCAGTTTTAACACAGTATAGCATCATTTTCCTCTGATTTTGTATTGACCACAGAGAATCGTTCATGTTTTTAACCACCATTGTATGATGTAATATAATTTGTGTTTGGCCTAGATAGTGTGTGCTGACCACCAGTAAACCAGCTGAGTAGAAGACAATGATGTTTTTAGATCAGGTTATCGCCAAACAAGCATCTTTATGGCTCTCTTGGGGCGATGCTGCTGAAACAGCAAACAACATCATCGCTGTCCCAAAGGAGATAACAGTTAAGAGAAGGGTCTTTCGTAAGTGATGATAAATTACATTTTTTGTGTCTGTTTTATACATCAACAGTGAATGGCATTGGTCGGCTTTCTTGATATGTTGAGAAAGGTTGTAGTTTCGTTCGAGAGAAATGGTGAGAAGGCCTCAAAAAAACCTCTCGTGACATTCTCTCTGTCTTAAATGTCACATTCATAAATGCACGTAAAGCCCCATGAGGAGCAATAATGTCTTGTAAATGAACCTTTGGCTGATGAGGGCCATTTGAAAGAACCCGGTCTGAAAATAATCAATTCGTTCCTTTTATCTTCGATCGTAACATTTCTACGCGAGAGCCGCGGCTTTCAGCTCACCGTCCGAAGCAGAACCATTTTCCGATATCGCACGGCCATCCACAGCCTTGCATTTAGAGTCTGCCGACTTTTAAAAGTAAGGACACAATCAGTGATGATATAAACCTGTTCCAAACTCTAAACACACGCGTTCCACAAGCACAAACAAACACTTAAATAGTTCAAATTCAGAGATCAGCCATTATCCCCCAAGTCAAAGTGGGCGAGGAACTCCAGTACGACTCTACTGGATTGCAGGTCTTGGTGTACAGTCTGTCTGATATCACAGTTTTCATGTTTCAACTATGGACAACTATCAATAATGTATAACGGCAATAATCTCAGAGCCTCTGGTTGGCAAGAGCTGGAACTCTATTAGCGGGTACAGACAGCATTTACTGATGCACTAATAAAAACAGCTGCTGAAAATCACCCCACTGTCACTTTCCCAACTGCAAGACTAGCCTAATGAAAGGTAGCAGTAACTGAGATGTTTCGAAACAAAGCACAAGATAATAGCCTGCTCGAATGGGTTTAAATTTGCTGCTTGGGCGGACACATTTGCTCTTGTGGGAAAACAGCGTCGCAATTCAAATCCATCTGGCGCATGACCTTGGCGCGTCAAAGTCTTATCAAACAGTCTGAACGTTCTCCTGTGATTGGCACACAGTGACCTCTGTCTGAGGGTCACATGGCACAAAATCGGTGCGCTTGACATGTCTGTGTAGAGGAGGGCACATGGTGCTGAATACAGCAAACGAATGGGAAAGACGCTGGCATTTAAATATAAGATATAAAGAGTTCTGCGTTTCTCTCCTCTTTGTAATTTTGATGACGCAAACGAACATGCATCATTTTAACATATGGGATGCAATCTGCTTTGAATTTGTAAGCATAGACGAACGACATCACTTAGAACTGTTTGAGAATAATTTTGGCAACTAACTGATATTGAAACGGCTCTGGGATGAACCAAATATGGCTGAAGGAAACGAGGAGACGAACAGACTGTCACACAGCAGGTAGGGCAGGACACTGGCTTTGGCAGAGACGGTCTAGCCATCAGAAAGGGCTTGAGTTACACAAGATAACATGTAACGTCTGGGTCATAATCCATTCCAATTGAATGTATATTTTGCACAAAGACAATTAGACCTTTTCATTTGTTTGCATTGCATCATTTTAATGACAATTAGGCATATTCTCTGTATTCTTATTACTGTAATGCATCAGAACCTACAGTGTATAGCAGAGCTTTACTGGGAACAGTGGGAGCACAGGCAACTGAATAGACAAGGCTTTGTAATAAGATAGTGATTAAGAACAAATAGCTTTAGATAAATCAATTTATGTTCTGAACAATTTTAGGTCATTTTTCACATATTTCTTTTTAAGCTTTTTATAGATTTTATGGCTTGCACCTGCAATCTGTAATTTTCGCCTCTCTACCGCCATCTCTGTTTGAATTGCAGGTTGCTTTACGTACTTTTCTTTACCTATTTTAAGGTAAAATAAAGCCAATCTGACTTTTTCTGGGAAATCAGAAGTGACAGCTCAAATTATAAACTGTTATTATAAGCTTACCTTAGCGAAAAGTGTAAGGTAATGAGAGTGTTTTGAAAACTGAACTGTTATGTACTTGCTTAATACGTGATTTTTGTTCATTTTTAACCCCAAAAATGAAAGGATTGCAGTTTTGAATAAAAACAAATAGCTATAAATTTAATTTATATATACAATTTCGGGTAATTTCTTTTTAAGATATTTGTTATAGAGGAATATGCGTAATTGTCATGAAAATAATGTCACAGTGCAGAAAAAAACCCTTAATGTTCTTAAAAGTAAGTTTCATTTGTTAATCTGTTAATATTGGGGTGAAACATGACCTGGACATGTTCTTGACATGTTTCATTAGATTCAAACAATAATCATAGCAATGAGATATATGCTAATGAAAACAAATAAACGCAGCTGATTAAACAGTATTTAAATAAGCAAAACAACAAACTATAGGTAAGGGTCGTTTGCATGGTCATCTTTGACTAAAGGGATCCAGCGGTGATAAAGAACGTCCAGTTTAAAATCACATCATCTCCTTAAAGAGACATCTTATACATCAGAAGACCTGCATCACACCTTCTGTCTAGTGGGCATCACAATGTACATCAAGAAGTGCTCATATATTATCTGCTTAAGGCAGTTCTGTTTTTATAATGGAGGTATGAGGACATGCACCAACCATCTGCTTGACTGTCTCGCTGTGGAGCTTGAAATGTGAGGTGAGATACTTCAGGTAAATAACACTTATCTCAATAGAGCTCTATTAGTCGGTTGGACAGTGGTTAAATAAATAATACTCTTTCATGAGACCAAGAGAAAGGAAGGAAGGTAACAACAACACACATCATGAAGTAGATGGAGGATCCAGACGTTGATGCTGAAAGGACACGGTTGTACCTTCTTAGTCTAGAATAAAATGTAAGTCGGGGGAGTACTAAAGAATCAGGAAATCAGGAAAAAGACTTTCACACACTTGTAACTCAAAGGCACAGACAACCACATTTTGAAACCTAACTAAAAAGCTTAAATCAGTATCATGAACAGATTATCTTACAAAAAGCGTAGCTCGTTTCTCGAACATTGTTTCTTTTTCTAAATTTTGAAATGTAAACATGAAATAAAACGTGCCACATTTATTATTTATCATTAAATGTGAAACAAACCGAAGTACCATCACCACTATCTAAACCATAAGTGACTGGAGCTCTCGAACACTCTCTACGCAAAGGGCTCTGGGCACAAAGTTATTACATTCAATGACCTGCTGAAGTTCTGCTTATCACACGCCACATAAGCAGGGTCCAAAATCTAATGTTCATCTCCAGAAGTGTCGTTCTTTTTAGCGAATTGGTTTGCATGTATTCATATGGCTGTGAGTTATAAGAGCGTTCTGTCTCTTGATTCAGAGGGTGCAGCTCCACACATCCCCTTGCATCAAGATGGCGTGCTTCCTTAAACAGCTGAAGGTCCAAGCTTAAGTATTGCCTGTTTCAATATTAACAAACTCCACTGACTTCCAATGAAGTGGGCGTGTCTGATGGAGATGAACTGCCCGTTACGGACGAACTGAGTAGGCACACGTTTGTTGCATTCAATTTTCTGCTGTGTTTGGGCACATGTTGTATGAGCGATGGGCCTGATTGGGTTGTTGGTGTCTTAACTGGGATTGCGGGAGAGGCTTACTGGATTCAGCGTCATGGGGGCGGCAACCAGGAGTTTGGGAATTGGGCAGAAATGGGTCTCCATGGGAACACACTGGAGGTCGATCGGGTCAGCGCTCAGTACCTCGGCAGCGTCTACTGGAACACATGGACAAACACAGTGGAGATAAAGGAGGTGAACCTCTTACCTTTAAGCAATATGCAAAGACAAACGAAGCAAACAGAACATTGCCAGTTCTTATCTACCCAAACCTGGAGTTCATTTCAAAAATGAGAATATGATTTACAAGCGAATTAATAAACACTGTGCAATATCATCACATAATATATCTGTTATCTAGAGACGGTGGGTGCAGACCTGCAATTCCACAGTTGTAATTTTGCGAGACACATTGCAGCGTAAAAACGAAAGTGAAGCAGGAAATGAACGCTGACACTACAGGTCTGCACAGCCTTCCTGAGCCATACATCTACTATAAAATTACAATTACACCTTACAACTATAGCTGGAAAACTACACTAAAAAATGCTGACAACCTGCAGTATGCTAAAATACGCAATGTAGCTTTTTAAATTTACATGTATATATCTGGTACATCCTTATATTGAAAGTGACTTTAATGCATTTACAATTTTCTTGTTATGTGTGTTTCTTGGACATCCAAAGATCTTGACATTGCTTTTGCCTTTCGTTACCAATTGAGCTCTAAGAACAAATAATTTAGTGTGTATACCCAGCTAACAATTTCAGATTGAAAGTATGTTTCCGTAACGTTTCCATTAAGTAACAAAAACATTTAAAGTATTATTTTGCACGTTCTAGGAACGTTTTTAGACGTTTTGTATTAACGTTACTTGCTTGGTTATAACAAGGTTTTTCAAACTTTTTCAAATTTTGTAATGTTTTTAAATAGTTCCACAAACAACGTAAGAACAACAATTTTAATATATAGGACATATAATGTTAATTTTCATTACTAATATTACTGCAAGAACTTTTGTTATAACTTTGTTCTTTAGAGAACATCAGCCAATGTTTTGAAAATGTTTCCTGTTAGCTGGGTAGTGGCAAGCAAAGCATGTTCATTATAAACCTGTGAAAAGGTTGGCCTTGTCTTAGGTTAGTTAAAGCTTGTATATAATTTTAGGTACAGGACAAAACACGAACTATGTATTTCCTCACATTATGTTTGAAGGTAATTATTGTATAAAGATACAAAAATATAAAGCAAAGAGAAACAAAAACTACATTCAGAGAACTGTCAGGTGAAAACAAACACCCACATTCTACTGATGGAAAAACGGAGGACACGCATACATACATGTGCACCTTCTCACTCTGACGTGAGGCACAAAAAACAACCTGCTGCTGTCAAATTCTTCAAACACGGTGAGGGGGAAAAGACAATGAAACATTTAAAGGGGCAGTTCACTAAAAAGTAAAAATCTTCACATAGCTTTTTCTATACAATGTTAGTTTATAGTGCCCAAAAGCACTATAACAATGGGCCATGTGACATGTTCCACACGTTCTTAAGTCATACAATCAATTTGTGTGAGGAAGAGACCAAAAACGTATGACTTTTTATAATATTTAAAATACAGCTTACAAAAGGGGTGGATTATTTAATAATGCCTTTAACGTGCTTTTTAAACTGTCATTGTTTGGAAAACGACTACATGAAGATTCTACAAAATTTACCCTTTGTTTTCCATTTGTAGGCTTTGAACCACAGAAAGGTGAGTCACTGACAGAATATTTTTATATTTGGCTAAACTGTTTGTTTAAATGTAGCTGTTTGCTACCGAACACACAGTGAGGACACTGTAACAGACAGACAGATGTAAACACACAGGCACAGTGGAACCGGGACATTGTGCTAGAGCAGTAAAAAGGCTCCTCATTGGTCCACAGAGAACTCATTGACTCAAGATCGTCATGTTCTACCTTTCTAAATCAGAACGCATTTGTACCGACGCTCTCCTTGCTCAGATCACACCTTTACACACTGCGTTTTTATTTTCCACAAATTTTTGCAGTAATTTAACAGTTACATTATCTATGGACCAAAGTCGGATGCCTTACAGCTGTAAAAAGGAAAAGGCCAAAATGAAGGGGCAAACCTGGTTGGAGGCGGCTGATTCAGCAAAAGGAACATTGGTGACTGGGGTCGTAGCCGACGAAACAGTGGAAGTGGTGGCACCGTGCATCATGGGAACTTTTTTCAGGCGAGTCAGACAAGAAACAAGGGAGGGGGGGTGGAGGGGAGGAGGAATGTTATGAGTACCATGACATAATACGCCAGAGGTAAAGGCTGAGTCATGGCAACTACGTTTTCATGTACTGCAAAGATGATGTACTTTACCTCAGAACAAACATGCAAACAAAACTTTAAAACATACCATTGTATTCCATTACGTTTGAGTCAAGAGAGTTTTATCTGATTACAATTACACGTAGATAAAACTACTGAGCAACCTCTAATGGTCAAAATAAAAACATGGCCATCATCAAAATCATACACTCCCATCAGACAGACACATCTGACCGTTATATTTTGATGGGGGCCTTGGACCATGAATAAGTACACAGGAAAAGAAAAAAGCAGGGAATGCTTAATAATTCCCATCCAGATAAATAATATGACACTTCTTTTGTGTTTTTTTGAGGTGACCTGATATTTAAATACACACTAAGCTAGCAATGATTTTGACTTTATACGATGGTACCATACGGGTTTTCATAAGATAAACATAAGAATTTATAAGAACCTAAAATCAAAAAAACCTTATACAGAAAGATAAAGGTCATATTATATGGAACACAGCAAATGAATACAGCATGATATGTATACAATAAATGCACTGAAAATGTCAAATAATGATATAAACAAATGATAAATACAGACATGCTCACAGGCACACACTGGCACACTCACTGGTTCAGCTGGTTTACTCACTGGTTTAGATGGTTCACTCACTGGTTCTAGTGTCTACTGGTTAGATAGTTACCCAACTAAATTAATGTCATTAGGACGTGGGCAGCTAACTGTACATACTGTACCTGTATGGGCATAGAAATGTGTTTGTATATAGCTATAGGAATATTACTTTTAACTTGTGATATTGGGGGTATTTTATGCTTTCTAAACAGGAAAGTGTGTGTGTGTGTGTGTGGAGTGAGGGGACCTAGGCTCTACCCTCACCAGTATGTCCAGGCCCTGACAGGTAACGGCTTTGGGGGACCCTGCAGCTGCTCCAGTCCCGCCTCTCCCAGCGGCCCTCTGTCATAAGGCCGGGGGGTTTGAAAAGCCCTACAATAGATTTAAGGAAGTGAGGAAGAGGAGAGGATGAAGAAGAAAAGGGCAAAAAAAGAAAAAGGAACCAGTCTTAATGAGTCACGCTGAAGGCTTTGGTCCTGACTGTTCCCTCGCTGTGCCGTTCCACAGTTCCACACGCAAACCAAACCACACACACACACGTGCATGCATAAACTCATATAAAGAAACACAAAGATGAGCAAATGATAAGCGGTGAAAGCACACAGATTGAGTTTAAACACAGAAACAGGCAGGAGAGGTTAAGAGCTGTAGCCTGAGGCCCCAGGCTGACCTAATGAAGTACTGCCCAATAAATATGTCTTGATTGATTTTTTTAAAGAGATGTTTTTTCAACCATGGACACTTTTCATTTTTCATCATTTTTTATCACATTGTCATTACCGGCATACCTCAAATTATGCACTGTGTTTAATAACAAAACACATCAACATATGAGTGATACATACCAGATTTTATTCACACATCACCTGTTATGTCACCTCACAATAGGGGTGTAACAATATACCAAAGCCACGGTTCAGTTTAGATCACAGTTTTGGAGCCACGGTTGGGTTTGGTTTCTTTTGCTGTGGGGCAGGGCTCATGGCATGGCACCAGCAATGATAAAGAACACTAGATTCACTTTTACTTTCATAATAATAATAATACTAGAAGACAATAACTCATAATTAGAAGGCTCATATGTTGGAGTAGTGGGAGAAAGACATTAAAAACTATTCCTGCATTTTTTGGAGGTGCTACTGCACTCAATTCGATGGTTTTGTATAGGTGTTTTTTTGCAATACGAATGATTTTAAAGCAGTTTAACTAAAAACAGTGCCTTACAAACCCTCCAGTAAACCTGCCATAGGCAGATACTATACATTACTATACACACTTGTTTTCCAGCACAATGATTTGGCTTATATTTATAGTTGTTTCTGGAATATACCTGCAGAAATATGTTTGTTTCTAAAACTGTCATTTATCTTCTGAGGTACATCATAAATACAGTATTTTAAGAACAGACAATATGTGTAAAGTATGGACATATACATAAATGGGACAAATGCGCTATAAGGTGGTTGATCATGCAGTGTGATTGAAGTTGCTGTATTATGAGCGAGCGGTCGTCACTCCAGCGCCACACGCGTCACTGATTTTAAATGCTAATCGTTTTGTCTCAACTCGTTTAAAGTGCAGAAAACTTTAAAACTATCAGCAGCAGCTTTACGTAACAATCTACGTTCAGAAATAAGCAAGAACAAGCTTTTTTACATGCACACACACACAGATTCACTTGCGCAGATTATAAAATGACACACTAAAAAGTATTTGTTTAATTTGTTGTGGTTTACAAGTTCATAATCATGTGGTTCACAAGTTCATAAATGTTAGCGCACATTTTATGGAAATTAAATATGTGCAATACCCACAATTCCGAGCTGAATATTAGGCCCTGGAGTATAATATTTAGAAAAAAATACAGCCCTTATTAGGTGTTAAAAGTGTACTAATTACTATTTAATCAAGGAGGAAAACGTTGTTTTGTGACATAAGGTAAAATGGGGTCAACCCCAACAATGGGCCAAGGCCACAATGGGTCCGGGGGGCATTCAGTACCCCATCAGAGTACCTCAGTACGTTCTGTGTGTGGAGTATCATGGTTTGTTGGTTCGGTTTTGAATATTGTTACACCCCTACATCTCAAGTAGGCACTTTTGTGATTCTTTTGTCTCTCTGGGACAATTTTGTATCCATATGTTCAAATTTTAAAATGATTGTCTGGCTCTGACGCAAAGGAAAAACAAAATCCATGGTAAAACATTTACAAGACAGTGTTGATGTGTTTGTGAGTTGTGATGTACAGTCAACCTCCACATCAAAGTGCCCAGAGTTAAAGAAACACGCTGCTTTACAGATTCCTAATCACCCTCCTGCCTGTCACACATCTTAAATGCTGCCGTTAGATAACCGTTGGTCCGGAGAGACCTGGAAGTGACCTACCAATACCTCCAGATGGAGCCATGCAGAACACGGAGCCTGCAGCACCATGCACAAAGAGCCCAGGACCAAGAGAGACCGAAGTGGATGGAGGAGTGGCAGAGATGAGTGGGAAGGAGGGGCAGTGAATGGATCAGTGGGAGCAGCATGAGAACAAAACAAAACAACTTCAGAGTTAGTGACACAGAGCGAGAGCGATGACCGTCATTATGGGACACATGGCGGACAGATGGAGACACCGAAACAAAGCAGGGACAAACTAACAGGAAGTGTATCACAATGGTGGAAGGGTCTTCCATTTGTAAGGGCTTTCAGCCTGGATGCCGATTCGCTGTGGTGCACAGACTATTACTGTTATATTTCGTCAGCTGATGCGTTTAACCTATGAAGCGTGACATTTTTCTGAGTGACGCGGAATGTAAAACAAGAACAAAATACAGAGAATTTGATTTCGTCCATTAGGATTTGACTGAGAAATTGTTAGCTTGTTAGACTATGACATTTTCAGTTAATATTGTTTAGCTTTGCTTACGCAGCGTTGTTTATAGCAATAAAGATAAAAGGCATTTCAGAGGTGGAAAGGTCTTAGACATTTAGATGAATGAAAGATTACAAAGCAGGATTTTCTTTTTTAGGATAACATGCATTGGAGAATCGTGCAACGTAAGACAGAAAAGTAAAACAGGTCCATTTAGATGTCATGGCATCTTTAAAGACCCCATGGAATAGTTTGACGAGGGCAATATGCCATCCTGTGTTGACTGTTTTCTGATGAAACAAGAAGCTGAACGTCCCTTTTATTAAAACAGAGTTCTAAATGAAAGTTCCGGATAAGTCATTTAAAAGTGCATTTAAACCCGACCAATCACAACACTACAGTTAGCATATATAAATGGCTGCTTACCTTACTCCAGAAACAATTCTTCTGACATCGCAACTCCATTATATTTCTTTATTACTAAATTTAAGTAAAGCTCAGTGGGATACTTAAAGCTCGGGCAGTCCCGAGTTTGTGCCGTCCATGATGGAGAGCAAGCCAAATCTGTTTACCTTCTCTTCTATTCAAGAACCATAATAACATGGTAACTTAAGAACAAGCCAATAGCCTTTCATTAAGTCACAGTCATGAAATATGCATAATATGTGCGATACGACTGAGTGCGCGATGACTCATCAATATTTTCGTTCCATTTTCCTGGAAAAGACTGTAAACTGTCAACTTGTAGGAGAACATTAGCACAAAGATGACCTCGAAGTTCATAGATGTAGACTATAAACCACAAAACTTTCAATACTTATTTCATGGGGTCTTTAAAACTCCCTGCTGTGTAGCAAACCGGACTATTTTTTATACTATGTTTATAATGCTTTATCATGCGGAAGCCTTGCTGCTACAAAAATGCAATCTAGCTTTACTCCGCCATGAGAAACAGTGACCACGCTGCATTTCTGGACAAGAGAGACTAATGCTCAGGTGCATGACAAACAATCGCAGGACTGTATGCGTCAAGGGACTAATTAGCATAACAAGCACAGGTGGACTACTAAGAGGGAAAGAGAGCAAGTGGGCTTAAAGAGAAAGAGTGATGGCAAGCAGAAAAGTCCCAGCTAACAAGATTAGGAACGTTTCCCTAACATTTCCACTAGTAACAAAAATGTTATTTTTAAAGTTTTAGGAACGTTTCTAGACATTTTATTAATGTTACTGCTTGGTTATAACAAAATTATTTAAACATTTTTTTAAATCTGTAATCTTTCTAAAATGTACCACTAACAACTTAAGAAATGTTTTTGATATATATACACGATAAATCATGTTAAAAAACGTTCCACTAACGTTACTGGAAGAATGTTTTCGAGAACTTTGAGAGAACTTTTAAAGAATGGTAACAAATGTTCTGAGAATGTTCCCTGTTAGCTGGGGGGGGTGCTCATATCCTCATCTAGCCAGGTACTTTGTCTTTAAAGTGCTGTATGTATGCAAGCCATTGCAGGAATAACAGAAATAATAGTGACAGAAGTTAGAGGGCAGCGCAGAGGGCGGGAGGAGGGATTCATATGCCTGCGTGGCCTCACCTGTGGGAATGAATGCTGTCTGCTGCAGCTGCATGCTGGCCAAAGCCTGCTGGTAGTGGAACATGCTGGGGTTGAAGACGGCAGCTGCGCCGTTGGTCTTCTCCAGGGTGGGTCTCTTTGGTAGCTGTTGCATGGCTCCAGGTGGCAGAGCCTAAAGTGATTAAGATGACGATGAAGAAAACACAAAGAGAAACAGATGTAGATGTGGAGTGATGGAGTTAAAAACATTATATTTCAATATGTATGTAACAGATACTCAACATATACATGTAAATATTTATCTACTTGCTCTGTAGTGATTTAAAACTGGATTCTCGCAAAAAGCAATAAGAACGTTATACTAAATGCAGTTAAAATGAATAAAAGCACAATTATCACAAAACGAGCAGTAGAATAAATTATATCTTATCTTTTTAATGTACTAATATAAAAATATAAGGGTTCATATAAAATAAACAGTAATATTTATGTACACGCTTTTTTAGTACATCAGCACGTAAAATGGCACGTGTATACGTTTATGATTTGTAAATGATGCACAAAAAGGCTTAATGTAAATTAAACTTAATGTACAAATACATGCACGTGCATACGTGCATYATAACACTAACAWTATWTTCACAGGGTTGGTTAATTTTGTATAATTTTGTATATTGTATGTCAAATATACTGTGAATACTGAGCCCAAATATTGATGAACACCATCACATTCATGCAGCGTGAATGTTGGTGCACAATAATGTTGACACACCGTGCGGAATCACAAACTTCTATATCAAAAATAAATAAAATCTCCTACATTTTGCCCTTTTTCATTCATTTTTTAAAGTTCCTTACTGACTCAGGGAAACATACATGGAAAAACCCAGAGAAAAATAGGTCCACTCTCCACTTCTGTGGTCTGAGTCTAAAGTGATATCAGCATGTGTGCAGAAACTGAGTTGAGGTGGCTCATCTGTTCCTGATCATTAAGAGATGAAGATGTATGGCAGTCTTCCTCTCTGTAACTGTAGACTGAATGCGAGCTGATAAGTAAAGGTCAACAGGAAACAGGATATCTGTGATTTACTGAACTGGGGAATCATGGGTAAGCAGTTTGGTCTCATGATCTGCATGTGAACTCAATCATAATAAGTACGGAGCTCAACGGTTGGGTAAAAGCGCCATTTCAAAACATAGTGAAACAGATTTTAGTGCTAACACATAAACCTTTCAAAATAGACCATGAGGTAACATGACTCACTGCATTACTCAATTCTGATTGGTCCATGGGCACATTCTGTGGTCAAATATTTAATCCTGTAGAGGGTCTGACTAATCAGAGAAGTTACTGTTACCATGGAAGTGAGAAGTGTGACGAGAACTGAGAATCGTTTTGTAAATTGTAGGTGGAGGCCAGCTAGGTAACATTAGCTAATATTAGTTATGTACATAGCTAACTACTTACCTTACATTAGTTATAGTGTTTTACGAATCATACAACTGGTTGGTTTTGCGGTTTAAACTCTTTATTGTGTAATTACATGAAATGCACATAGAGAAAATGGGAAATATGAAAAATGCTACCGCTGTGAAAGTGGGTGGTCACTGTTGCGTTCCATATTAAGTTCCGTTTTACTAAGAAAATAACCAGTTTGGGCACAGACTGAGGCATATGCAAATTACCAATTATAAAAGAGCAAAGAATACACAAGTAAGGGTAAAAGGTTAAGATACCAGATCAAAAGTTGGCGGCAGGCTGTGCTTCAGAGGACACGCAGGGGGCTGGGTGTGCAAGCACTGACCACATGATGATGGTAAACCAGTGAACAACAGCGGACAAACACATGAGACGAGAGAATGAGGCGTGAAGAAACAGATGCAGCTGAGGTTAGTGAACGCCGGGTAATAAGCTCATGAGACAATCAAGCAGTGTTTAAACAGAATGACAGTATGAACCGAAAGGGAGTCAAATCAAATTAACATATGATAAAGCCTCAGGCAAACCAGGTGACTGCGTGAAGCAGGGGAGCAGGTTTTGGCTGAGGTCCTCTCCACATGTGTGCGCTGTACATAAAGCTTTGTGAAAATGCTACAGGATAAGACCTGTGTGCTGACAATGGAATGAAGAATACAGAGGTTTCCTACAAACACTGAATTATCAAAGGAAAGGTTCGACTGAAAGAAGATTCTGTTTACTCACGTCATTCTAAATTCTTATGAATTTAGCGCAAAGCATAGTTCAATGCTATTTTAAAGAATGGTGAGTAAAGCCTTCAGAGCTTTTAAAGGCATAGTTCACCCAAACAGAAAATTACATCATTTCCTTATCATTTCCTTATTTATCCTCATGTTATTCCAAACCAATATGACCTTAAACACAAAAGAAGACATTTTGAAGTATGCTGGTAACCAAACAACAGTGGCACCCATTGACTTCCATTGTATGGACACAAAACCACTGAGACATTTCTCAAAATGTCTTCTTGTGTTCCAAAAGAAGGAAACGAAAAAAATAATATTTTGGTGAACTATTTCTTTAAGCTTCCAAAAAGATTACATGACAGTATCATAAAAATGTCTATATGACTTATGTACTATATTCCTATATGTCTTTTGTGTGAGAAATCAGAGTCGTTGTGCACTGAAGTTATACGAACCATTTATGGTACCTGTGTGGTGATTTAGCATATTTAGCATATTCATGTAACTGCATGAAAAAGAGATTTTTTTTTTACCTCCACAGAAACAATGAAGTCATACGGTCATACAAGTCATTTTGGGTGAACTGTTCCTTTAAAGAGAAATTCACAGCAGCAAGCTCGGGGAAATAGCTGTTAGCTAGAGGTGGTTTCCGTGGGAATCAATTGGTTGTTTTTCCTCTCTTATCTTTTTCACTTCTGCGTTGTACTGCAACCAATCACAGAGTCATGATCTTCATACATCACGCAAGAGACAAAGAGCTTGCCCACACACACACACTCCCTCCCTGCAGAGATGTGAATTATTTAATACATTCCTAAACCTCACATTGAAGGTGTGTGGACAGAGAGTTATAAATACACACACTTTCATCTGGCACTAGTGGAGCTTATTGAAAATGGCGCAGTGGTCAAAGCTCAAGGTCGGGAATTGTAAGGTTGCTGGTTCAGGCCCCGCAAAGGAAAACAGTGATACAGCGCCACTGGGACTGTCCCTGTAATAACTATACTGGAAATCACGCAATAAAATTCCTGCTCGCTTTCTAAAATGGCCTTTTATGAGTTTCAGAATTGGCGCGGTTAACAGAACACCAGTCAAATCATGACACAAGCTCTGACAGATTACAAACCACTTATTGCGAGCAAGAATGCACTGACAGTTCCTCAACCCTATTAAACAATTCTTAAAATGTCAAGGTGCTACATTTCTTCATTAGGGGCTTCACATCAACTAGATCCTTCATTTAAAGGCGCTATTAGCTACACTGCAAATATAAAGTCATGGCTGAAGGGCGTTGGTAGGCTCAATGTAATCGTTCGGCCATTGCTGTATTCACAATGTGGTGGAGTGCCTTATTGCTTTTCTAAAATGGTTACCACATATTAAAAATATTAAAGCGAGGGTCTGTGGTTTTTTTGTAATGCTGGTTGAAAGTCTCTTCCCATCCTGATAGCAATAGCTAAGTAAAGTGGTCTAAAGTTATTTTTATAAATATATATCTTTTGTGGAGGATGAAGGACCATACAATGTTTATGTCATCTATCAACTATGTATGTGTTGGAGGAGGCATGACATTGGAAAGAGGGCGGGATCTTATGTTTCAGAGCTGGGTTGGTATGGCTAGCTTCTCCGAAAATGGCTACCCTACCTTTAAATACGCAAATGTTTATTAAAATGGCAACTTAGGGGTGCTAAACTACATATTTAACATATACTACATATTTATGTGTCTGAATTAGACATGCTTTTCTTACAAGCTCAATAAGCAGCTGATGTGAGTGGCTGTCATTTACAGATGATTTTGAAGAACTTTGCCAACATAACAGCTAAAGCACAGCTGGCTGTCAGCATGCTACTTAAAACACCATCGCTAACAATATCAAATCCACTAGCTGCTTGTTAGACGACTAGCTGATCATTGCGACCCACTGCTAATATTTTCATACAGAACAAGGACATCATCTTCTGTACTGGGACACAGAGAGGTGACGTCAGAGAAGTGATGTGTCACGGTCTAATGCTTTTTTATATAACAAGAATAAATGCTTGTGATGTCACTGTAATGGGACCTCTGTGCGGTCCGTCTCACTGACTCACCATAGCAGCAGCGTTCTGGCTGGCCTGGTGCTGTGCCGCCTTTATCCGGGCCTGTAAGTGAGCCGGGGGGTGAAAGTACTTGCACTTGTCGCGGGTGCAGCGGCCCTTGATGTAATCCATGCAGACGATGACGGAATTCTCGCTGCCGTCCACCATGCCGGCTTCCATCGGGTGGGCATAGCGACACTCGTTCTCCCCGCGCGTGCAGTTTCCACGCTGGAATTCTCGACACACCTGCGAGCAGGACAGCAGACATTTGAAACGAAGACTAGACTACAAAACACCTTCAACACGCCTTTAATGACAGTCACCTGAATTATTCTGGTGGTACACAGATTTTACATTAGACATTAAGTGGAAACCCAACGCAGTACCAAAACTGCTTCACAGGAGTACAATTTTAGAACTAAAGTTTTAAGACTTGTAATGTTTTTGGTTAAAAATAAACACAATTCAGTTATTGAGCAAGCACAGGACAGATCAATCAGATCTCCTGACCCCAATTAGCAATGGTAAGTTTATACTAATGATTTATAATCTAAGCTGTCGGGTCGGATTCCGCAGGAAATGTCCCTATGTAAGCAGCAATAAGAAAAAGATCTGGATCATCCCTTAATGTAAATATATGGGACTTTTCACCTGTTTTTATACATTTTAAAAGTCCAAAGTCTAATTGCTTAGAAAAGATGCACACCTCACCTCACTGGTATAATTTATATCGGTAGCAAAAATGATGAGGGCAAAGGTTCAGTATTTACAGTTTGGGGTTGTCTCAAACGCTCATACTGTAAGTATGACAAACAGCAGTGATGCGTACATTGTGATGCAAACATTCATATTCATATAGGAGAAAAACACCTCAAGCTTGTCTGTGCGGACATGTTTCTGCGTTGTATTTCCGTTGCCCATGGCGATGCCAGTGGGGCTCCCCGGGACCAGCACGGGGGCACTGGGCAGAAGCTCAGGCATGAGGCTGATGCCCGGGCTCATGTGACTCAGGTACGGGCTGAAAGCCATGCTCTGAGTGTTGGCCAATGACGGCGTTACTGGGAACGAGGTCTGGAGGAGAGAAACAGACAGCAGAACAGAGACAATACAGGATAATAAACCAATGCTTCAATGCCAACAGACACAGTGATGATCCAAATGTTATTGGTTTTTAAAAATGTGCTCTCACTATGGGCTGCAGCTGAGCTCCAGGCAACATAAACTGCATCTGCTGGGCCAGCATGGCGGCGGCGGTCTTCTGCTGGATCAGGTTGTTCCTGCCGTTTATCTCCAGCTGGGTCTTCAGATGAGGTGGGGGGTGCAGGTACTTACAGTTATCACGTGTGCAGCGTCCCTGCTCGGTTGAAGTGGGAGACACGGAAAGACAGAGAGACACATCGCAATGAATCTCGGCTGCTGGAAGATCTGAGACTGTGTGACAGGAAGATAAGGGTTCTGTGGCGGAGAGAGCGATTTAAACGGAAATCCCTGGATATTATTTGCGCTGATTTCAACTTTCCACAACAACGCAAAAACCTATTAAACCAAAAAACGAGCAGAATCTCAGGAGTGCCAGACATCGTAATACAAAAGGTCTGAATATCAAACGATTAGAGGAAATAGCTCTATGTAGGATAGAAAAGTGAAACCGTTTGGGGACAAACTGAAACATTTTTACTACTTCCAAATGAATTGAAAGTGACAGTCTTTAGTTTCTGTGTGTTTGGCTGTCTGTTTGAATCTATAATCTTCCCAGTCTGGCAGATCATAGTGTTTAGAGCCTTTGTGGCAGTTATACACCCTCACACTACATATCCTCGCTAACAGGGAATGTTCTCAGAATGTTGTCTTGACGTTTTCTAACAGTTCTCCGCAAGTTAAAACGTTCTTACAGTAACATTAGTAGACCCGCTACTTTAACGTTACATATATATATATATATATATCAAAAACGCTATTAAGTTATTAGTGGAATGTTTTAAAATGTTTTTATTTGAATACTTTTTTATAACCAAGCAACAATGTTAATACAACATTTAAAAAACTGGACATTTGAATGTTTCTAAAACTTTCAAAATTACATTTTTTATGTTTTTGTTACTTCATAGAACCGTTCAGCTGTTCGAGCAACATACTGACGGCACGGCATCAGACACGGTTTAATACACACAACCAACGATCATGAGCAGGGTCGATTAGCAGCAAGACAAACTCAATGAACCTGCAGAGTAACGTCATTAGTTCTGCACTGCGAAACGCACCATAATAACCCTATTGGGAAAGATCAAGCTCTCTCATTTCTGACTTACTAGACACTACTGCAGTCTACTACTACTTGATTTTAATTTGATCACATGATTCCCAATGCATCATGGGATTGCTGGCCATTCCCTTCTTAAAGACTTCAAGTACACAGTATGTTTGTCTTCTAATTAGATTTTCAAATAGATTTTCCTGGCTTACGTCTTCTAACTCCTTAATAAAAAATTCTTTCAAATCCTTATGGAAAAATAAATTAGAAAAATAATTAAAAACACTTTTTACCTACAAACAAGGGCCTAAAAAGTGGGTGGACAGCTGCTACTTCTGTCAAAAATAAGGTGTATTAAGAAAAGCAAATACAGCCAGTTTTGGTTTCATGTTCGAGTCTGAAAGACATTCTTTCTAAAAGAATTAATGTCAAGACTTTAACAGCTTATGCAACGCACTTCAAGTGCTCAAAAAAGATGGTTTGACGCACTGAATGTCTTTCTCTAATGCACTGAGGTCTTAGAGAGAGGAAAGGATAAAATATCTTAATCCTCCATACTGCTCTTACAGACTTATCATCCGCCTGTACGCATGGAGAGCTACGTGATGCTCTGTCAGCAGGCATAATAGGGCAATGATAACTTGCTTTTAAAACCTGTAATTCTTTTTTCTTTAGCATCCCTGGACCACAGACTGTATTTTCACTTATTCATGCCATCACAGTTTCTAATGGGGTGTTAAGCTCACAAACCAAGCTGAGCTGCTTAACATGGAACACCAACAGGAAAGAATCTGAATGGAATCCCACAACCACAATGGAATCCGAACTGAAATGTATAAATGGAATTTGTGGAACGACGGTTCCCAAAATGGAATGTGTGGAATGCTAACTCCCAGTTAACAATTTTAGGTTGTAATAAGGTTTCCCTAAAATTCCCATTAAGTAATAAAACAATTAGTATTAATAAAACAAAGTTCTAGGAATGTTCAAAATGTCCAATGTTTTTTTAGACGTTTTATTAACTGTTTGGTTATAAGAACGTTATCCACATTTTTTAACTCTGCAACTTTCCAAAATGTTTCACTAACAACATTAGCTGATGTTCTGGGAACGTTTTCTGTTAGCTTGGCTGTTCCGCCCGAATGCCACAGTGTCACTCCATCTAAATGAGATGTTTAACTGTCCAGCATCTACCGCGATGGAAACACTCGTCGATGTCCTCTGCAGCCTCTGGCCAGCTTTTAACAGTGATGAAGTCTTAACAAAATTTGAAGTGAGAGAACGTGGGGGTGTCTCTTTGCTGGCCGGTGTGATGAGGTGCACTTAATGGAGATGAAAGTGGGTGTCTAAAGTGTCAGTGTACAGGAACAGTGTGATGGATGGGTGCAGTGGTGTTGAGGATTTACAGATGATCCACCGTTCCACTGCTGCACCATTTAATGCGACGCCCACACATGCAGCTTCATGATGCCTAGTCTCCCCTAAGCAGACCTTTGACTAAGCAGCGTGAGGTCTGGTCCACATTGCTATTTCTTTGGGCCAGAAACTGTCCTTTTA
>JAZGTJ010002281.1:30291-43906 GCA_036877575.1 Botia almorhae | reverse complement strand
TGTCTCTCTCTCTCTCTCTATATATATATATACATACATAAGTTACCATGTTATGAAAAAGAAATCAATAATTAGGCCTAACTACATTTCTACATCCACTGCAACGCCCATCATTATAATTGAGCTTATCAAGATACGTTCTGAAACATTTTGGTGTTCTTTTGGTCGCCCATTAGCAATTGGGAGATATAAGGGATGAAAGGCGAGTAAAATAAAAGGCTGCTCTCTTCCTAACTTGAGAGAGCGCATCTCACAAAGAAGACAAAAGTTTCTCACTTTTCTAAGGAAACTTTAATTGCATGTGTCGTGGGCCCTTACTCGCTCAGCTCTGAGGGAACACCACTCTGATCCCTCCTTAAAATAGCTCCTCAGATGTTTGTCACCCATTGGCTGGCACGCTGTTGTCTTGGATCTTTTCATCGGGCGAGTCTCTCGGTTTCTTAATTAATGGAGGTGTGAGCTATCTCTGTTTTTTTTTACCCAGAGTTCCTTGTGTTTTTGCTCCGTTTTCTCTTTCTTTTATCTACCTCCACCTCACACACTCACACACACTCACACGGAATGGTGACGCACGCCCTCAGATCTTCGCTGTGGTGAGGCGGGGAGGAAGGAGGGGTGCGGAGGGGTGCGGAGGGGCGCAGTCTGCTCTGCCTGCCTTGGCTTACACAAAACAAACAAAATGCGTCACGATTAGGCCGAGCTCCATGGTCACTGTCAAAGGTGTCATGTTGACTTTTTATCCTTCATATTTTTTAGCGCCTCCCGCCCTGATGCTCTGTCCCTCCCTGCTGCTATGTGTCACTTCTCTGTGCCTTCTGCCACACAGCTGGAGCCGTGGACATCGCCCGGCCATACCTTCACACACTGCCTATTAAATTTCCATTATCGTCGCCCGTCCACCCACGTCCTCCCAAATGACCAGCGCTGAGTGACTAAAAACACTTCCTGTGGGCCTAAAGCCTGGCTGCTTAACATACACCCCGCTAACAATTTAAGGTTGTTATAACGTTTCTGTAACGTTTTCATGAAGTGACAAAAATGTTAAAAATATTATTTTGAACGTTTTGGTAATGTTCAAAATGTTCAATAGTTTTTCTTATACCTTATATTAACGATATTGTTTGGTTATAAGAACGTTATTCAAACATTTTACGAATAACGTTTTTGCCATACATGATATACAGTATAAGGTAAAAAAAATCGACGAATGTTACGGTCCAAATGTGTATTGATAACTTTGAGAGAACTTTTAGAGGAATAATAGGCAATGTTGTGAGAACGTTTCCCCGTTAGCTGGGTATGCTGGATGCACAGATTGTGTTTTCACACCTGTCCAGACCAGATCCTTCTGCGTTAGATAAATGTGTTCTGTCCTGTGTTTATGGTTTTGTCTGGCTTTAGAAATAGTTTTGTAAGGACTTGGGACACTGTGGTTGTTCTAAAAGTACCACATAATGTACCACATAATCACACACACACACACACACACACACACACCGCATGCAGTTACAGTCAACACCATCTCGCTCTCTGGCCCTCCTATTCCTCTTGAAAATTAGCACACTTCTGTTCCCCCAGCCTGTCAGGCAAACTTTATTAGAAGAGGCTGTGTCTTTCATTCCTCTCATAGCTGCCGGCTTTGTAGGGAAGACTGTTTTCAAATCCATCTTTCCCTTCCTCTGCCAAACTCTAGAATATAGCAGTTTGTCCTCTGGGTGGTAACTCTGGGCTGTGCCGTTCCTGTTTCTGTGTGACACACTCTATTTCTCTCTCTCTTTCTATCTTTCTCTCTCTGTCTCTCTCTTTCTCCAATACATTACTCAGTTTTTGGTGTGACTAACTGGAGCCATTTATATCCCCCAACCTTCTGAGGTATCCCACAATGCACCACTAGAGACTGCTGTAGAGTGCCGATAAACAACAGAAGACTTTTGAGCTTGTTCTATATACACGTATATACATGTATGCTCGTATAATGCATGTATGCATTTTACTGTGTAACATACCAATCGCTCATGCATTTAGGGAAACAGATCGGAAAGTTTATTGGGAAACCAATACAGACGTGGGTTAAAAACCACACAACTAAAATTCTGATTCCTTGAGTTCCTAACCTCCCAAATGCCATATTGAAAAAAAGAAATTTCACAATTTTAAAATGTTGCAATTGATACGCTACTTACAAAAACACCATTTTTTTGCATTCTCTTTTTTAAAAGCGTATTCCACGTTCCAAGTTTCCTTGAACTGCTGACTTTATTTTTCAGTTCTGTAAACAGCATTCCATGACTTTCCTGTGAGCCTGGAATTTGCCCTCACAAATATGCACATCATTTGTGAATGGAGCGTAAATAAGGGTGACTCATCGGGTGAGAGCCAAACACAAAACCACTTGTTGCGACACCGAGACCTGCAGGCTCGAGCGGGAACGTGTCTTCAAAGGTAAACACGCTCTCTTGGTCTTTAACTGTGTTTGCAGCTTGCAGGGTTAAGATAAAGTGATGCCAATGTCCCCTTTCAGAGGGAATTCATTGAAGGACACGGGATCAAGCATGTCAGAGGGTTCCAGATTTAGTCTAAGGCTTAGCGTTAACTCTGACTCCTCATATTTAAATGTCTTGCTTTTTATCAACACACTGGTACGAGTTTCATTGCTATATCTATTTATTTCAAAATAAAAGCCACGTTCTGGAAATCGTCGTGTACGGTTTCACAACCAAAATCATCTAATAAGGAAATATGAACGTTATTTCCAGCTAACAGTCTTGGGTTGTGAGAATGTTTCCGTTTCCCCTAAGTAGCAAAAACATTATTTTGAAAGTCCAGTTTTAGACATTATTGCACTATATATCAAACATTTTTTAACATTATTGATGTATATGATATATAATAATAGAAAGTCATTCTACTAATGTTATCACAAGAATGGTTTGGATAACTTTCCAGAATGTTATCCAGGGTTCTGAGAATGTTCCCTGTTAGCTGGGCTAGCAGCATTTCTACCCCTCTTGAAAGAATTATCATGAGACCAATGGACAGCGATCTCTATTTTTAGTGGCTTTGACGCTAATCCACATACATCTTTGTATGTAATCATGTTAATCATGTAACCATAGGACACGTCTCCATAGATTAACATCCTGTGATGTTTCATCATACATCTTACAGCTTTTGGTCATGGTGAATGTGATACGACGGCCACTTCTACTCATCCTGTGACATGGTGCCCGTGTTTCATAAAGCTTGTCCTGTCGGACGTTCGGCACAAAAATCCCTTTTGCCAATGGCCAAATAAAGAAGCTCGCACAGCATATTATGCACTCGCTTTAACACCTTATTACTAAAAGGGCAATTTAAAAGACTTGTTTTTCTTCCAAGCCAACATTGCAGTCTCTCAGTTCTGTCTATCCCCCACCCTCCCGTAACCTTCTCTCTTTCTACCCTTCATTTGAAAGACTGCCAAGCTCTGTTTGCCTTGATAATTAGGACCCAAAGCGTGCAATCGCAAGTCCATTATAAAAACAGCCAACGCCTGGGTGGTTTATTGATAAGGCATTATGTGTGTGGAGGTGTGGAAATGTACACACGGGCGGGTGGCACATCAGATAGATTCTGCCTGGCTTTAAAAACAGGCCTTTATCCTGATTAAATGCCATTAGGTTCCAACAATGTAATTCCACAGCTCAGATGACAAGAGGGGAAAAACATATTAATGTAACGTGGGTGCCAGCACAGCTGTTTGGTACAGTAGTGTGTCTAATACTCTGGTTTTATCATGGTACATGTGTCTCAGTGGCCACATTTAACTGTATTACAGAGGGTCCCACTGACAACTGTGTGATTTGCTTTATTTTCAATACAACCTCCACCTCACCTTGGTTTATAATGTTTTTAATGTTTCTGTTTATCTTCATGTACACTGACTCGTTGTGTGCTTCAAGTGGACCTAAAAGCCGACACTCTCAAAAGCAAAGGTACTATAGGGTTCTTCACAGCAATGTCATAGAAGAACCATTTTTGGTTCTCAAAGGAACCTTTCAATCAAAGCTTTTTAAAGGAACCGTTTCCTTCTTCGTGTAGTCTGTAGAACCTTTCTCCACTACAAGGGATCTTTTGTTCAACAGGAGGATTCTGTGGACGTTAAATGGTTCTCGATGGAACCATACAGCTTGACAAAGAACCTTTGTTTTTCAAAAGTGTACTGAGAAGCGTTTTATTAGTGCAGAAGTATACAGTAGCTGCTGCTGACTTAGTGCTAGAAAATGGACTACCAAACCAACAGTGAGAGAGGGAGAGAGACAACAATAGACAAAGAGTGTGAATGATACATAGAGAGAGAGAGAGTGCGGGGGAGAGAGTGAGAGAGAGAGAAAGTAATTGTTTGGGGACAGGGGGCTGTAGCAGGATTTTAATACGCTTGCTGTCTCCTGCATCCAATTGGGCCCCTCAGGACATTGTGATATTTAAAAGTGACATGGCTGACCCTGCACATTTGCGATGTGTCATCATGCATCAAGCACAGAGGTGCGGATTAAAGCTCTCCCTAATGTTGTGTGCATTGGGATTTATATTTCCAATTAAGTCTGCAAATTATATGATCATCCAGAGCTGTGTGCGAGGGCCATTTTGGAAATGGGTGGCGATAGCCCGTGTTTTTATCCCTCGCTAATGGTAATGTTGGAAATGCGATCCGCATTGTGTCTGGAATATTAATTCACTCTCTTCCAATTACATCGCACATTGCGATTCTGGGGAAGTGTCCGGCCGAATGCATAACTCAGCCGTAGCGTGTGGTTCATTGCGATGATCATAAAGTGCAGCACACGGTGACCAGCTGCAAGTTGCATTTCTTTTTGCAGGCAGGAATTATCGCAGGACTTTGGTGTGTAAAGATCAAGGAGGGCTGTCTGTCTGTGAATGCCGTATAGACAGACGTCTCCTCTCTTATCTGAACTGAGCTGGTGGCTAAATATACTTTGGTCTAGGGGCAGTTGTGGCCTACTGGTGAGAGAGCCCCACTGCCGACAGGAAACAACTGAGGTGCCTTTGAGCAAGGCACCTTACTCCAGATTGTGTCCTTTGTTTTTACAGTTTGCAGTGTGTGTGTGTGTGTGTGTGTGTCCTAAATCAGAGGACAAATTCCAAGTATGGGGCCAGCACACAACATCTATATGGAAAACTTCCAATAATCCTGAAAGTGCAGACGGTTGAATTAAATCTACACTTTCAGACAAACTAAAAAAACAACAACAAAAATAATAATGTGTCTCTAAAACTAGATTAGGAAGAAATTAAGAAGTGAAGTTTACCTAAAAATACTTTTATCGTTTACTAAACCCTTTTGTAGTTCTAACTGTCTGCCTTCTTTGTTCCATAGAGAAAGGAAAGTCATATGAGTTTGGAACAACATGAGGTAAGTGGATGATGACAGACTTTATTGGGTGACTGTCTCTTTAAGAGTACTAGCACTACCGAGACTAAGACTAAAGCTCTATTCAGATGGAATTATTTTTATTAGTGACATTTCAGTTACAAATTTTAGCACAGGATGTCTGTTATTTCACATACTGAATCAGCTTTGGGGCCTCTGTAGTTTTATATGGTAATTGTTGATGTCCACGTCCATCTATTTAAACTATTTCAGATAATATCAAGCAAATCAAACCAAAGTTTACAGCATTTATTGCATATTAATTGAAATATTGATAAATTAAATTGCATAGTCTTGCAAACTGGTAAAATGTTAAACATGAAATATTTAGCGGTTCTGACAAGAGTTTCTTGGCTAAATGAGACGTTTTGCATTTACTGACTGATCAAATTAAATAATGTAGTTTTAATGGGGATCAATAATTAAAACAGAACTTAGCGTTCCTTAGTTCATCATGTTGCCTTGATGTTTTGAATTCGCTACAATGGCTTGTTTACAGTGTATGTACAGGGTGAGGATCTTACCTGATTCGGTGGCCTTTCTGAACATTTTCTGGCATTTCTTGTCGATTTCATTTTCTTTTTCAATACTTGAACCACAAACGTCTGCACAGAAAGTTGGCAAAAAAATCTAAATTCATAATGAAAGTGTGGGCAGCACAATGAGAAATTTAGCGGTAGTACTGTAGTAACAAGGTCAAAAAAATGAGAGGCATTGTGATAAAAATATTATATCGCAATTACAGACATTTCTGCTCAGACGGGAATAGATTTCTTACATAACTCTAGAGTTAGCAAAAAACAAGGTCACTCGGCTAACAGTTTAGGTGGTGAGAACAGTTCCTGAACGTCTTTATTAAGTAACCGAAATTATTTTTTTAAGTTCTAGGAATGTTCTAAACATCCAGGGCCATGTATCCTACAATCAGCTACAATCTACAACCAAAAGCTCAAAATGCTTTCGCGAAATGCAGACCTTGTATTAATGTTATTGCTTGGTTGAAGAATGTTTGAACGTTATTCAAACATTTTTACTCTAACACTTTTGAAACGTTTCACTAACGACTTAAGAATAACATTTGTGATGATATATAATGTTAAAAAAGTTCCGCTAAGGTTACTGCAAGAACATTTTTGGACCATTTTTGAGAACTTTTGAGAATTTCTAGAGCACGTTAGCCAACGTTCTGAGAACGTTTCCTGTTAGCTGGAAATGCTCCTTAATTTTTTTACTACAGTCATGCGAGGAAAAACACGGACGTGTTTGACTGGGATGGTGTTAAATTTGCGCTTATTGCGTAAATGACAAGTTCCGGTAATTGATGTATTTTCACCTCATCAGGGTCCTGTCTTTACAGACTAATATTAAGATAAATACCCAGACTAAGACTAATAAAATACAATAACGCCCTGGTCTTGCTCAATCAAATGACAGATAAAATGACATTATCTGTCATTTTCAATCAAACATGCAAATACCAGGACACACACCAATGAGACGAGTGTGTGTGGGGGGGGAATAGTGTGTTGACGATTTCCTGTTTAATGAGACAAGGCCCATATCAGCGCTTATCTGGGCAGATCCGGCATGCCAAGCGTCCGCTCAGCCGTTAATTGCTTAAGGAATTGATAATAGATCCGAGGACGGGCTGCAGGTCCACCTGATAAACCCACATGTCCATCTGTCAAAGCCGGCAGAAACGCTCTGCGCATATTCTCAGCGGTGTAAATTATTGATTTTAACATGACACCTTCTGGAGACGGTGTGTGAATGCAGGCAGTGGGAAGAAGGGAAGTATTTTGCTATAGCCGACATATGACTGCAAAGTAGGTTTTCAGAAGGAATGAGAGAGAGGGAGAGAGAGAGAGAGAGAGGCTATGTTCACACAGATGTCATATCTGGAGTGTTAAATACAGTTATGTTCACACACAATTCAGTTACAATTTAGTTTGAAGGCGGACAACGCAGCTAACCGGGAACGTTTTCAGAATGCTGGCTAGCGTTCTCTCAAAGTTCTCCCAAAGTTATCAAAAACTTTTTTGCAGTAACATACTTTTTAACTTTTTCATACTTTTTTCTATATCATATATCAAAAACTTTGTTTTTAAAGTGTGGAACATTAAAAAAACATTTTTGTTACGTAACAGAAGCATTAGGAAAACGTTCCTTTAACCTAACATTGTTAGATGAGAAGAGGCAGTCCCACCCTAAACTTACCTCATTGGTTGAGCAATTTTGTAAATGTGGCAGTCAGTCCCAAAAACTGAGGATGTAGCCAGTGAGACAGAATAACAGAAAGTGTATTACAGAGAGTCAGAATAGAGGGGAATGAGGAGAGAGAGATTGTACGAGAGAGCGAGAGAGGAAAACAGCCCAAGGAAAGAGACGGAGCGAAAGTGAGAATTGAAATCTGACGGCTTGTGTCTCCTTGGGGAACATTTTGATGTAAATATAACTGAATGTAAATATGACAGCTTCTGCTTTTATTGAGTGCTGTCCACACGGCACGGCGGATGACCACTGGCACTGTCTGACACTCCATTGAGATCCATCAGATAGGAAACACTTTCATCTATATGATGTGTCTGCACAGCACCTACAATTACGGATAATGTATACGGCTCCTGTTTACACCTTCCTGTTTAAAATGTATAGCTTTTGTTCTCCTCTTATTCTAAAAATCTCCGGGGTCTGTACTCCTGGAGGCTTCTCCGGGCTTCTAAAGGCTTCATATAGTGAGATCTGCTTAAAAACACCCAGCCTCCTGCCGATGGACAGCCGTGGTGGTAATTTGTGAGCGGAAGGTGTCACTTGGACGGTGAGCACTTGAAAGGTGTTCCTGTAGCTAAATTGGTGGAGCATTGCAGAGGTTGTGGGTTCGATTCCCAAGGAACACGTTCTGATTAGTGTATAACTTAAACGCATTGTAAGTGGTTATAGATAATAGTGTCTGCCAAATGCATATATGTAAATATGAAAGAGGCCTCGAACTTCAATAGTTTAATAGTAAATGTACTATATGTACTATATGTAATATATGTACTTAAACTTTCAATTGTGGCAGGATTACTGCATTGTTAAACGGCAGGTAAACTGTAGGAGCTCAAATATATCAAGTTGAATCTTCATACATTTACTGAACACTGAATCTGTTTAACAGATTCCATGTTTTCATTTAAGTAACTGTTAAAAAAAAAGTTCACCTACAATAAGTATTTAGTCTCATTCTGTCATTGTTCACCTCATGTCTTTCCAAACCTGTATGCCTGTATATTCTCCATGTGGCATAGAGCAGGAAACTCTTACTGTAATGTACATATGCTATAAGTTATAGTTATATAGGAGTAGCTGAGGAAGGATTCTTTAAAATAGAAATAAATAAACATTAGCATACAGGTAAACAATGAGAGAAATTTTCATTTGGGAATAAACAGTTCCTTCTGTTTTCCTGCCTTTCAACCAGACGGATCTCTTCCGTCTCTCTATAGCTCATTAGCAGCAGTTAAACAAAGTGTAAATGAGAGAGAGAAAGGATGAAGAATTTATTATTATTATTTCTACCTCAAGATATTATATTGGGTACTGATATAAAGGATGAAAAGATTTTATTATAGCACGAATTATCCAAGGAAATTTCACTCTGTTTTAGTGTAGCTGTTTCTTCCCAAAGGCTCTCAAGACAAGATTTTTTTTTGGAAAGAGATTTTTAATATTCTAAAACACTGTGTTTATTTTTATGTTTGTGAGCATACAATATACTGTGTTTAATTAGCATGCAGAATGATGTGATGTTGGAGGGTCTGCGGTTCTGACACAGTTCCTTTCGAAGATGAATGTTATTTTTGAACGGCAGCGTTGAACCAGCATTGACCTTCTCACACGAACGTCTGTTACCAAGCGTATCATAAAAGGCGAAAGAATGAGAGATCTAGTACCAGATTGTCATTCGTCACATGATAAACCCTCAGGTTTAACGCGCGATCCACGATTCTTTGCAACAGAAGTCAAAATGTAGCTTCTGATGAGTATAGATTACATAACAACATCTGGCAATCCTTAACCCACAGGCACTTGAGCATATTTTCCTCTAATCAGATTTATTTGCTTTTGTTTGATTCGTCTGTACCGCTGGCATTTTGAGTTCTCCAAGCGCATGCTATAAAAATTCCCATTCCTAAGGAGTGGATCAGAGATTTGTTGAGTGGAGACAGGTGATGAGAACAATAAGGATGAACCTTCAGCCAGTCTGTCTTCTGCTGTGCTTTAATGAGCTGAACATAGAGTAGACAACTGGTGCTCTCATCTTTGTGGTCCAAAGCATGTGAACATGTTCCTCAAGTTATCAGATAGAATGCCATTAAAGGTTCTTTGGTTCCTGAAGGTGTTCCCATGAGGAGCTTGTGGGGTAATTCAGCATCGGAAACATAAAGCAGTGGTCGTAAGTTATTGTTCTCTGAAAAAACACAATCATTTAGATCCTCCTTAGATGTTCCACCAAAAGTGCATCTTATAGTCCATGCCCACCTAGAAGTTCCTCAGACTTGGAATGAAACTAGATCAGCGATCTTTGAAACTTCACCGAAGGTCAGAGATCTACTCTGCATAATTCTGTACTCTGAAGTCGAGGAGATCGAGACCTAACCAAGTGTCTTTTCATGTGGCGCTTATCAGAACCAGAAATTCTTTAGAAATTCACGCTTGACACATTTATTTTAAGTTCAAATATTTGAATCTCTGATTTGAGTCGAGCTATTTGGGGTCCTGTCAAAGATAAGATGCCACCTCGTTAAAATCAAGACATACGCAGATATGGGAGAGGAATGGTAGATGAAAAATAGACGAGATGGTAGAGGAGAAGAGACAGTGACGAGGAACGATGCTGAGATATGATAAAACTCCAGCAGGTTGGGCTGTAATAGGAGGCCAATGAAGTCTTGATAGCTTCAATTTTATGGTTAAGAGCAATGTGAGAATTTATCCCACTGGCCGACAGATCGGAGCAAACAGCTGTCTCGCCATCTCCGATTCCAATCGGCAGTGGAGGAAAACAGTGACTTACCAAGACCGCTGTAGCACTCACAGGTAGATAACGTCCGGGGAAAAATAATAGCTTTCACTGTGGTAAATTTCACACATTAGCTGTGTGATAGAGGATTATCATCACCAGAAGAATGTGTGCCTCTTCTCACAGAGGAACCAACTTTTCCCTCTTTTTAACTTTTGTTTTTCATCTAGTCTTCGGTTTATTCTGTCAACAAGGAAAAAACCCAAACCTCAGAATGTTGTATATTACTATATTATATATTATACTTCTATATTAGTATATTTTAAACAATTTCGTTTTAGATCTGGTTTTGTTAGGTCTAATGGTGCGCAAGTAGTTTGCATTTCATTTTTGTGTTTTGGAAAATGGCTATTTTTAGTTTTGATTTCGTGTATATAAAATCAAGCTTCGGTACAGTTTTTAGTTTTCCTATCTAATAACATAGATAAACTGTGTTTTGTAATTGGCATTACTGGGATATTTATGATACGACACTATCATAAACTGGAGAACAGTTTGTGACTGAAGTTTGCAAACTCTCAAGACTCTCGTTTTTTAACAAAAAAGTAGTTCTTAAATAGTTAGTGGAACGTTTTAAAAACGCTAAAAAATGGTTTGAATAATGTTCACATAACCAAACAATAACATCAATGTAACATCTAAAAAACGGGACATTTTGAACATTCCCAAAACTGTTAAAATATGATGGTTGGAGCACCTCGCCATCTCCCTTCGTCCACATCAGCGCAGCGGCGTTTAATAAAGCCGGTCCCGTGGAGCGGGTGAGGGCGGGGCATCCGCCCGAGCGTGCCCGGGCACGGGAGCGTGAACAACAGGATTTGGTGCTTAATCATGAAGCGACGGATTGTGGATGATTGTTCCGTCAACGGAGAGCTGAGATGATTGTGTACACGCGAACGAACAGCCCGCGAACGGTCACGGAGTGAGACGCGGGAGGCGTTTAAGTGTCCCTCCGCTTCTCTGTCTACCGTTCATTTCTCCCCCGACATCCGCCGTCTAATTAAACGCGTCCTCCAGCTAGAAACCGTCCACTTAACACCTTCAATTAGAAGGCACGGCTCCATCTGTACACAACGATGTGAGGGGATGCCGTTTTTTTTGGTGGCCCTATTAACCCTCAGCAATTTTAGGTTGTAAGAACGTTCCCTAATGTTTCAAAAAGGTTAAAATGTTGTAGCGTTAAAATTTTACCTTTCAAATGTTAAAATTAATGAATCAAAATGTTAAAATGTTATTATGAACATGTTTTCAAAACGCTCCATTAACAGCCTAAAATGAATGTTATATATATATATGTGTGTGTGTGTGTGTGTGTGTGTGTTATATAACAGTTAAAAAGGTCCACTAACATTACTGCAAGAATGTTTCTGAAAACTTTAGGAGAACTTTTACAGAACATCAGCCAACATTCTGAGAACGTTCTGTTAGCTGGGAAGCACGGGGGAACTATATTTAGTTTGTGTGCATGTGTGGGTTGGTGAGAAAGAAAGTGATATGGGCTGATAAAGCCAGTGTGTGTGTGTGTGTGTGTGTGTGTATCTCTGCAGGAGACGGCATTGTGTTAATACACTGCAGATCTCTCTGAAAGTCTTGTGAATAATTGACAGGTCATTATTTATTATCGGAGGACCGCCGCTGTGTTGCTGTACATGGCCTTGCTTCGTTAAGTCAAAGTAAATGAGCGAATTCATGCTCCAATTACTCTTTAGTGAATTCTCTCTCTAGGGCCGTTCGGCGGGAGGAAACTAGCGCCGCGGCTGCAGCAGAAAATTTCAACGCGCTTATTTACCATCATCGTCATTTAGTGAATCCATTTTACCCCTTTGGTAAATGAATTTGTGAGGAAACAGATTCTTGGTTTCGTTTTTCGTTTCTCTTGAGTAAAAGCTGAACGTTCGAGAGTACAAGAAAACAGACACAGTAGTTTTAGTTTAAGTTTTGTTTACGAATGCTGTAGCTGACCCCTCACTTCACGTAGTTGGACTAAGCTAACGCTAGTCATGTGTATGGTGCTTCTAGTTTTAGCTTTTAAATATTTTGAGCTTATGATGTAAGTTTGGCAAACAGTTTTGTAGGTTTGGGCACTTGCTACCTAGCTAACAAGGAAAGTTCCCAAATGTTGACTAACTTTCCTTAGAAGTTCTCCCAAAGTTATCAAAAATGTTCTTGTATTAACATTAGTAGAACGTTTTTTATTTTTTAATATCATATATCAAAAACGTTATTCTTGTTAGTGGATCGTTGTGAAAAGTTAGAGAATTTAAAATGTTTGAATAACATTCTTATAACCAAACATTAATACAACGTCTAAAAAACTTTTTAATGTTCCTAGAACTCTAATAAAATTTTTAATGCTTTTGCTAAACCTAAAACTGCAACCTAAAATTGTTAGCTGGGTAGTAAACTTGTCCATCAACTGACTAGACGATTAGTAAGGTCGAGAAATTTAATTTGTTTTAATATGCGAGTTTAATTCAAAAGCAGTGCTTTATATAGCACGCTGACATCATCCTGTTGGACAGTTTTCATGGTACAGTCGTCATAAAAAGCGTGTCTTTATTTCTTTCCTTTTAAAGCTACTCCACCAGATTCAGCTTTTGTCTCGTCTGCAGGTCCTCCGTCTGCATGTCCCTGTTCAGGAGACGGAAAGTTCCAGCAGGCATTGACACGCTGTTACGTCTTGCAGTGGTGGACCTGAGAGTGCCGCATTAAACCCGACGCCCTCCGCACACACTTTTGTCTGTCTAATTAACACCTGTGTGTGTCTGGCTTCCAGGGACCCAGACACCTGTCCCGCTGTTCCTAGAACTGCTGTCAGCCCATGCGGGTGCGTATATGTGGGAGTGTATGTGTGGCTGACTGGGAAATGGTCGTCACACTTATATCTGTACAATTCTTGTTAAGTTTCGTAGCTGTAGATGCAAGACTGAGCGTTTGAGGGTAGTGGAGGTGGTTGCTGGACCGCGTAAAAGCTCCTCTTTGTTTTCCGTTGTTTACTCTATGGTGTTGTTTACCGTGTCTGAACGAGAGTGATAAACAGAAATACTGAGCACAGGAGGTGAGGAAAAACAGAAGATGCAAGCCTCACACGTCTGGCGTTTTCTGCATATGAGTCTTTG
>JAZGTJ010002281.1:0-27957 GCA_036877575.1 Botia almorhae | reverse complement strand
AAATTGGTTTCTTAGACAAAGCTTTCGGCTGACTTCAGAGGACTTGAAATATGATGCATGAGTCGGCCATTTCCGAGACTGACAATCTCAGTCCCCATTCACTTCCATTATAGAGTGTTGAATGTTAATTTTTCACTATATAAAGAGCTTTTAAAAGAGAGAAATCTTTTAAAAGCTGTAAAGTCACACATTTGGAACAACACTGATGTGAGTAAATGATGACAGAATTACTATTTTTATGGGAACGGTTCCTTTAAATTCACAACTTGTTGGAAAGTCTATAGATCCTTGAAAAGGTCGTAGAACTCACGATAACAGTTTGTTCATTTGCTGTGTCAGGCCTGATGTTTTTGACAGATTTCACTGACAGAATTGTTTTTTTGTGTCTCTGCGGGTTTGGCACTGACGGAAAGCTGGCAGAACGCTGGCAGACACTTCGAACAGACCTGTTGTTTGTCAGAGGTGTCGCACGACGAGAGCCCCACGTTTCTGTCCTCTGGCACTTCTCATTTCCTCTTCAAGCAAAGCTTGTTTAGAGTGGGCGTCGGCCGCGTGTGTGCGCGCCTGCGATAGGGAGCCTGAGGGATGCGAGTCGGCGCGGCTCTCAGAGTAATTGAAAATGTGACCTGGAAAATGTTTGCCCAGCAGAGCATGAAAGTTACCTCCGGAGCTTGGGCTGTAGCTCACCTGCGGTGCGGACCGGGAGGGCCGGGAATGCTGGGATATCGGGCTGAGAGCCACTTTATCCCCGCAGAGCCGTGCACACAGACGTCTCATGCATTATTCACAGGCTCTAAATAAGCACAGATCAGACCACTAAAACCCGACCTGCTGGTCCTTTCCTGAGAAGAAGCTCTCTCACCGTTGACCTCCGCAAGGGCATCGCGGATTTGTAAGTGTGTGTGTGTGTGTGTAAAAGCTACAGAAATGGGAAGGATTGGAACCCGGGTGAGAACCGTATGTTTGATACTTCATCTGATTTCAATTACTATGTTCTTCAAACACAATTGTGGGAACGTTATTCAGGGTTCCCAGACCTTTGATTTTCACGCCTTCTCCAGTCATTCATGATTTTAGAAGGAAGGATTTTAAAGAAATTACAAGGAGTGAAATGTGAGGAGAAAAATTAGTTGAGCATGGCTACAAAAATGCACATTTACCACAGAAACTTCCATGACTTTTATTTTCCGGATTTTTGTTCTGGAAAACATCACTGGAAAACATCCTGACCACGAGGAGGTGGAAACTACTCGGAAATGTAATGTCACAGTAAAAACACATTGTAAACAGTAACACAGGAGGGTTCTCACTCGTCACTGTCAGGAAGTCGCGCATTAGCAATGCCCTAACTACCCCTCGGAACACCTTAGCAACCACATAGCAATGCCCAGGCAAAAACGCACAACACCCTAGCAGTGTGGCAATGGGTTTCTCACAGGCAGCACCACTCACCTTTTTCCTCAGTTATTGTAAGAAATGTAATTCGAGTGTTTAAGCTTTCAGTGTTGAAGAGCCATTTAAACTTAAGTGTCCTTCTGTTTGAAAATGCACCAGCTTCTTAGTTTTACCTCATTTTGCAGGTCTCTGACCTTGGAAAAGATGAGATGTCTGTGGTGAGGTTTTAGCTGAGTTGAAAAGCCAGAACACTCCCAGCTATCAATTTTAGGTTGTGAGAACGTTTCCCTTATGTTTCCATTAAGTAATAAAAACGTAGAAAATGTGCTTTTGAAAGTTCTAGATATATATACTCTATATATACGATATATAATGTTAGAAGAACGTTCTGGTAATGTTACTGCAAGAATGAGCTTTTACAGAACATTAGCCAACGTTCTGAGAACATACCCTGTTAGATGGGACTTGTGTAGCATTGGCATGGCCAAATATCAAAGAGGCTTTTTAGTTTTGGCATGTGATGAGCATCAGTTCGCCACATTCTGTCCTCACACCTGGTCCGTCCGCATTATTGATTCAGCTAAATAATCAGACGTGAGATTGATCTGCGCGCACGCTCCTCAGCTTGCATGCAAATCAGACAGAATCAGACGCCGAGAGAAAAGTCTAGCACTCACCCTCTGATCATACAGAACTGAGGTGAGAATCTGTAAAACTGAGCAGAGAGTGAGAAATTAAATCACGCCCGGACGCATCAGCAGATCTGACTGCAATTAATGGTGTGGATGAGTGCAATCACCTCATCTCACATGACCAAGGTCTTCTGGGTCATTGTCATTACCCACTATAATTATTTCAAGAAATCTAATTAGCGGAGGAGAAATTTTGCACGTTTTATTGAAAAAGACAAAGCAATGTCAAATCGCAGATATTCGAGTCTCTTCTTCAGATGGTAGTCAGAGTGGGCGGGGCCAAACTCACAGTGGGCTTCCCGTGTTTGTGTTGTAATATGTGTCTCTCCGGTTTAAGTGTTCGCCCGGGCTTCTGTGCACTCGGTTCTCCAGGTGGGGAATATCTGGAGTTGTGTTTGGATCTCTGAAGCCCGAATGCGTTTGAAGTGCCGATGTCTGTGCTGGATGCAGACCGGCGAGGGTCTTTATTCAAAATCTCACGGCCCGGCAGCCATGTTGAGCGCTCTGTGATGAATTGGATGGCTGCTCGCTCTCCCCGAGTTTGTCTCACTCTCTCTCTCTACTCGCTCAGTGTTTCTGTCTGTCTCTCTTTGTCTCTTTCTTCTCTACACTTGATCATTGAAGTGGAGGCTCTCTACAGTGGAGCCTGTCTCTCTCTCTCTCTCTCTCTCTCTCTGTGTCACAGACAGCACACTCACACAGATTTCATGAATATGTAGGTTGGGGGGTCTTAGCTGGAATCCAGTGGTGTCTTGTTTTCCTGTGGCTGTCATGTGGGGCATGCTGGAGGGAAAAAAACAAAGCCTGCTGGGTAAAACACTGTGGGGCGATGCAATACACAGTTGTGCTGTTTTAGCATGCTGTATTTCAGCACAAAATACCGCGTCTTATTCCCAGTTCCCCCCACACCCCATTATAAAGCCCTGCGCCGTAAGTAATTAAGTCTGTTGATTAATTAAATTAAGCACAACACTGATGTTGTCACATCACTCCACTGACCCCCATAGTATTTGTTCCAGCACACACACACACAAACACACACACACACACACACACACATTTTGCTTTTTCACAAACACAATATCTTGCAGTCTTTATATGCTTTTACAGTCATAATATTTTTGCTCTGCTCATTTCTCGCACGCTGCACTTACCCAGCTAACAGGGGCCTAACAGGGAACGTTCTCAGAACGTTGGCTAGAAAACGCTCTCTCAAGGTTCTCTCAACGTTATCAAAAGTGTGCTTGCAGTAATGTTAGTAGAACATTTATTTAATGGTATATATATTATATATCAAAAAGGTTATTCTTAAGTAGTTGGTGGAACATTTTAAAAACGTTACAGAACTAAAGAAGTTGACTGTGTTGACTGCGTGACTGTGAGTCATTTTTATTAATTTTAGCATGGACGCACCATTCTAGAGAAAAAACGCGTGACTCAGAGTTTGATCTTTCTTAAAAACGTCTTATTTGCTCTTGAGCCGGTCAGTCTGCTTAAAATCTCCTTTAACATTCCACAGATGAAAGACAATCACGTGGGGTTGGTACAAAATAAGGGGGAGGGAATGATTTTCATTTTGGGGTGAACTGTCTCTTTAATTTTGCGAGCTGTCACCTAATATGCTCTTTCCGGGAGAAATCCCCTTACCAATGACTAACTTACAGTGCACGTTAAACTTAGAGGAGCGCAGGAGCGTTTTAACACAGAAACAGAAAAAAGATTCAAATACCCTATAGCATCCATATATACTGCATTTGTCGAATAAGTGAACCGACACAGAAATCTAGACATCATTGCATACGTCTCATTACTCTCACTTGTGAGCTGCGTTGAATACAAGCTTCTGCCGAATGAATAAATACATTAAAATGTAAATGTGCTGTTAAATATCATGCATAGCTTGGGAACTTCAGAAACCTCTGCTGGCATCTGTTAGCGGTTGTACTAAATTTTAAATACTCCAAAAACTGGCCATAGGGCCTGTGTTCATCACTACAGTCAATTTGCATAGGTCAAGATATTTCGTATCGAACTCTCTCGCACGGTTAATGCCAGTCACCTTATTCATGTATCGGCATGTCTCATCTCATTGGAGCCTCTCCTCAGCTTTGCCTTTCATTCCAGGAGCGCATTCGTTTGCGAGACCCGTGTTAATGGCACTTATTCGCACGCCATTGACCTTCTGCGCAGAGGTGGGGATGAGGAACAATAATGTTTAGCGGAGGGTAAAACCATCACAGAAGCTGATTGTAATCCGGAGAGAAACTTCGGCAGTTCTCTCCAGACAGCGGGGCGGGTGAGACTTCAGAATGAAAAGACAGACGATTTATATTCCGATTCTCAGACGAACCTTTGAGACGAGGTATCGACTGCCTCCTGACGTGTGAAAATCCCACATCCGGGATTCATCGCGAGCCCTTCAGAGACCGAATCCGAACTTTGATAACTTCGGTACCTCAGACAGAATCCAGGAATGAAGTGCACATAATATGTGATATATTAGGTATAATACTTCATGTAATAATCCACAGTAATGCATCAGAGAGCTTAAGCATCTGATATGTACAAAATCAAAATATATTTTGCATTAAGAGCAAAACATCGTTTTGGGTTGACACACACACACACACACACACACACACACTGGAGCTTGCGATACACACGATGTAGCTTAAATAAAGAATACATCTTAAAAGGAAAATTTAATGTATACAGAACTAAAATAACTCTAACTAAAAAAACACAGGCTTAGTATAATTCTACACAATATATACTTTTACATATATGTGTGTGTGTGTGGGTATATATATATATATATATATATGTATATATATATATATATATATGTATATATACGTCAATCTCTTTATCTTTTTCCAGCCTCTTCAGCACTCATGTGGCTCATCTCTCATTATTTGCCTCTTTCATTGAATCAGAGGCTGAAATTTCTCTCCGGTCCCGGTGGAATTCCTTTGAGTTTCTTTAGAGCAGAACTGAAGCACAATGACTGGTACTGAAGCTGGTACAGCTCCTCCGAGTGGCTCGCTTCTCACTTCCCTCTTTAATTAGTGCATTAGCATCTCATTTTCATTAAGTTGATGTATGCCTCAGCGAATGACTGCTGAGTAGTGGGCGTGGGGTGTAGTGTCTATGCATTTTTAGTGGTGTTTAGCCCCTTGACTCGCCACCTGGGCTATCAATCATAAGAGCGGGGGGCGGCTTTCTCGCGATCCGCCCCCGGTCCACATCATATTGCTGAAATCTACATCTTTACTGTACATTCATGCTTTACTGTTAAAATCACGGCTTGCCTTGTTTGAATTCAATGTCGAAGTCAGAATTGTTGTTACATTCGTTACTAAATAATCTATTAAATTGTCAAGATAACGTTTTTTTTTTATTTAACAGGTAGTGCTGAACTGATTACCTTTAGCTTGATCTAATCATTATTGAGATATACACAAGCACAAAGTAAAAAACACTCATTTTAATATGTTCATTTTTAAAAAGTTCTTTTAATATGGTTTATTAATTTTAATTATAAATCATATCTTTTAATATGGTGTTAGATGGATTCCCAAAATGACATCGATTTGCAAAGTTATTTAAATGTAATAAATTGTCGGTGTTTTGGTGAGCTACTGTACATCCGACCTCTTTCCCCTTCGGAATCACTGTGTAATTATACCGTGTGGGAGGGAGGTGCTGCAACAGGCTGTCAAAGGGCTAAATGTTCGGCAAACAGAAGGCGCTGATCTGAACACTGTTGCGTAGACTCGTGTGTTACATTTCGTGTTTTTTTTAATTCACACTTTGTGATATTTGCATATTATTTCAACGTTGAGATTAACAACTCGTATAATCCAGAAATAATTAAGACACATTTTAAAGATTGTTTTCCCTCACCATACTGCAAAAATAATTAAATGTAACGATTCTCAGATGCACCAATTGAATAATACAAATCAATGTTTGGATTTGAGGTTAGTTTTGAAACGGACAGATGCAAATTAAATCGAACAATTTGAATGTCATTTTGGTTTAAAAGTCTATTCCATGAATAAATTAAATAAAATAATTAAATTATTTTTATTAAATTTATTAATGTAATAGTTCATTAAATTATTTACGATATTTACATTGTTACTTAATCTCCAGCAGTATCATTGTACAAACCTTACAAATATTCAAATGATCACCCTGGTTACCAGTTACGGGTTTGACGTACCTCAAATATGGAAATGAATAGCATAGAAAACGTTGAATTGAATAGAATTTCAGGACGGTACGCTGGTTATCTGCTTCCCAGCAGATGTACCGGCGCGTGGACACTTGATGACCACTTGAAAGGGAATCCAGCCCTCAGAAGTGAGCTGCGCTGTAGCCACTGACGAGCGACTTCAAAGACGCCGCCGCACAACGTGACGGCCGGTGGACGCCCAATTCTTTGAGTTCAGTTCCTGTTTAGAGAAAAGAATGTACTGTCTGTTTCTATATTAAAGTTGCATCCTCCGAGATTTCCTTTTACTGTACATCTTTGCTTCTGTTGCCTGGCAAGGCGGCTGTGTTTATACCAAAGTCAATTTTTTATGCCATTTGGGCTGCTGTGGATATGAAACACTTTGATTCCTGAGGAGTTCTGAAGGAATGCCGACCATAAGCCCTGGAGGTAGAAGTTGTTTACATGCTCCGATGTATATTAATTCAATTAATTTACAGCCAGTGCAGAGTTCAGATTGGCTGGACGGTGTGCTTGTATTTTTTTTCCCCTAAAATGAAATGAAAGCTCAGACAGCGACCGGTGGAGCTTTTTAAATTCAACAGTGGCATGTCCACGGCAGGGATCAGATTGATTGCGCATTGTTGGGTTTCTAAAGACCTTTCAAGGACAGTGGAAAACTAGATCATCTAGGGCAAATAAAGGAAAGTCTTCAGAAATGTAAGCTTTCTTTAGATGCGTTTTATTTCTCCACTGGAGCTCTCGGCTCGCTTACAAACATGTCTGAAACGACTCGACTGCAGATCAATGGCACAGCGAATCCATACGCGGCAAAGAAATCAGCAACTGTGGCATCTGCTCCCAGCTAACATTTTAGGTTGCATCAACGTTTCCATTAAGTAGCAATAACATTAAATATGTTATTTTGAAAGTCAAAGTTCAATGTTTTTTAGACGTTGTATTAACCATATTGCTTGGTTGTAATAATGTTATTCAAACATTTCAATTCTGTAATGTTTTACAACGTTCCACTAACAACGCAAGAATAACGAACTTTGATATACACGACATAAAACTAAAAAATGTAACTTATGTAGTAACATGTCAACTAACTTTACCGCAAGAATGTTTTTTGATAACTTTAAGACACTTACAACTTTAAGAATAACGTTTTTGATATATGTAGATATATAGCGTTAAAAAACATTCTGCTAACATTACAGCAGGAACATTTTTGATAGCGTGGACAGAACTTTTAGAGAATGTTAGCCAACGTTCTGACAAAGTTCCCTGTTAACAGGGCTTGTCTCTTTAAGAGTCGAAGACTTCATTTTTGTGCCAGTGTCACACAAGCTGTTCTTTGGAAGCATGTCAGAGAATTCTGCGTGTTTGTGCGCGTGCGGCTGCGCCGGGTACACGTGTACTTATTTGTGTGTGTACAGAGGATGTGTGTGTTTGCAGTGTCATCTTACCATCAAATATGACTTATTAAAATGAAATTACTTCGCTCTCTGACCCATGGCAAACAGCACAAGCTGCAATTTGTCTAACAGTTGAGCTGTGAACGAAATCTGATTGGCAATAATTTAGCTTTACAGTTGCTATGCCCTGTGCCGCCCCATCCCCCAGAGCACCCCGTCATCTGTGCCATGGCGATGTGTGTGTGTTTGCGCTCACATGGAGGAGAAACATGGCAGATAGGAGCTGGGGGTCACTGAGCCAAGCTGCGTGTGATGATGGCGAGTCTCCCGGGGCTGATGGGACATGTAAATGTTGACGGCTCTTCTCTGATGAAGGCTTGCAGAGGAGGAGAAGAGGAAGATGATGATGAGGGGTGTTTGTGTGTGTTGGGATGGGGGGGGTTGCCTAGTGAGGCACAACAATTCCGCAGGGCTGTGTTTTCACTGTGTCGACAGCCACCTGTCATCCTATCTCTATTTCTCTCTCTCACACACACACACACACTCCTAACTTTCAGATTGCTGTGTGTTTCACTTATTAGGGCTTCCGCAGCGAACAATTTTAGGTTGTAAGAACGATTCCCTAACGTCCCTTAACGTTTCCATCGAGTAAAAAAAAGAAACATTTTTTTGTGTGGTTACAAGAACGGTATCCAAACATTTACATTCTGTAATGTTTTTAAAATGTTCCACTATATATATATATACGGTTTATAAGGTTAAAAACATTCTACTAAAATTACTGCACAAATCTCTTTTATTAACTTTGAGAGAGCTTTTAGAGAATGATAGCAGAATGTTCTGAGAATGTTAGCAGAATGTTCTCTCTGTTAGCTAGGTACTCCATGAGCGCCTGTAGTTTGGAGTTAGATACTCATAAGTAAAATTGTCGTGTCTAGCTTATAACAAACTGTAGACTTAATATTCATAGACCGTCTTTAATAGAATGGTAACCTGTTTAAGAATGGCCAAAAATAAACTACATTTAAGTTAAAACTGCACACAACAGCAGCTCTGAAATGCAGCAGAGCAGCGTGTTTGGCAGGAAAATATTTACAGTTTGTCTCTCGGCATGTCAAAGTCACACAAGATGGTAACTGCCTACCAACACCATTGTAGACAGTTTTGGATCACATTTAGTGAGTATGTAGTATTTGTAAAGTGAGTATTTGACGTATTATTATTATTATTATTATATTTAAGTTGTTAAAAACGTCAACATTAAAAACTTCACACTTCTATTCACAATTTACTGATTTGTTGTGCTGGGACTCTCTATAAAAAAAGAAACAGTCAAAATAATGAATTGAGAAGAATCAGCACGTGTTTTGTCATTGTATGTGAGAGACACAGGAAGAGCAGAAGTAAGTGTTGTGAGGGAGAGGAAGCGACAGGCTAGCAGTAGCTCCAGACAGGTTGATGTAGCTCCTGCGCGGAACGTCTCATAAAAACTGCTATCCTTGGGCTTTAAGAAGATATTCTATCTCCTCCTGCTAAAGGCAAGACCTGAAATCACCCTCTCCATCAACGTCAGAGTCCTCTTGGTACATACACACAACTGCTGGTCGCAAACAAACGGAAAACACTCGTGTCTCGGTGCTGAAATGTGTAGCGCTGTGTATCGATGTTGGTTTTGTGTAGCTGTGGAATTGTCCACAAAGGTCTGATTTTGATTTTTCATTGAAATAAGATCTGTTTCGCTCCAACATTAGCAACAGCTAATAGAGAACGTTCCCAGAATATTGGTTAACGTTTTCTCTAAAACGTCCCTCTAAGTTATCAACAAAGTTCTTGGAGTAATATTAGTAGAATGTTTTTAGATCGTTAAATATATCATATTTTCAAAACGTTATTTTTAAGTTGCTGGTGGCACGCTTACAAAACATTAGAGAATTAACAAAATGTTTGAATAATGTTCTTATAACCGAGCAATAACGTTTAAACTAGGATGTTTTGACATTCTCGTGCTAACATGCATTTTTTAAACTATAACAGCTGATAAATGTAGCGTGGCGATACGACACCACAGTATTGATTCTCAAACAACAACACAAATGGTGAAAAAACGTCTATTGTTGAACGCACTGTGAGGTGTTTTACATAAAGGCAAATACATCAATGCCAAATGAGATTCCATATCCAAAATCTCCTGATTCAGAGCTGATTCACTCACATTATGCTGAGTCTCAGCTAAGCAAGCACCCCGCTAACTTTAGCTGGAGTTTTCTCATGTCATCATCTTTAGCGCAGCGCGCGAGGGTTCTGCAGCAGTATTTTATAAGCCCCAAAGCTGCTGGGAGCGCCGGCGTCTGTGGTATTGCTTGGGTGGAGATGCTCAAGGGAACATCAGCAGTGACTCAACCCTGGAGGAGCTCAGAGTGATGAATCTGTTGTTGGTGTTTTGAAAAGCGTAACCCAGCGCTAGCATGACAGACTGCGAGCTGACACACACGCTCCTTCTCTGCAGCCGTTTCTGCTGCTTTCTGTATGTGGATGAGTCCTTTGTCATGCCGTCAAAACCCCAGAGACCTCTGTCTGAACCTGTCTGTTCTCCTCAGGGCTAACTGACATCTGCCTGTAGCGCTACTGTATATATTTCACATCTGAACAACAACGCTAGACCCTCTTAACATTTGTCCTGGGAATATGAACTGTGAGCTTAGCCAAGGTAATCTTTTCAGTTCAAAACCACCTCAAGACCTAAAGTCTTCAATTCTGGCCAAGAATTGCACAATTAGACATGACTATAAACCGGTTCGTAACAAATTTGTTAAAATAAAAGTATAACAATCTCCGTACAATTCTGAGAAGTATTTGGAATTAAATAGTAAACATGACAGTTTCCCAACAGGCTGATACAATCAATGCACCTCCCCTCCCTGAAATGATCATAAATCAGCCAATCAGATTAGAGCTTACGTTTCTCAAAAAGTGGTGGTGGTTTGTGTTGTGTGCAATGTAAATCAGACGAAATAATATGACATAAATATTGTCCGATATAAGAAGCATTAAATCCAGAGATTTTAATATAAATATTTACAGTGACTTTGCGTTTGATTTGCCTGACGTTTCCCAATATTAAATACGTGTCAACTTTCTAAATTGAGGACAGACATAAACACTGATAAGCTATGTTTCTCTGAATAACACACTTTTTCCCTTTCTACAGTAAATCCTTGAGCAAAAATCAAAGGAGGGTCTTAAACATCTATTTATACATCAGAATCATGAAGGCCTTTTCCATGACCGCATAACCTCAGTCTGTGACCTTTTAGCATGAGAGCAGCTCATTCTCTGAATCATCTACCTGTATGAGTCTTCCAGTCTGTCTCTTTAGCTATGTAGAGAGCAGGCTTGCTTGTATGCAGGATACCTGTGTAAAGTAATTAAATCCATTAGCGTGTGATTAAGGCCTGTCAGGTGCGGCTCGGATGATAAGAGTGCCAGTGTTAATAGACTAAAGCTCGAGGGAGGAGCCCCAGATAGCGGCCCGATCCGTCTTTATATCCACCTGGTGTCTTCTCCAATTACTCTCCAACTTCTGTTTACTGGTGTCCTCACGCTCATCCACAGAGAGCAACACGGGACTTAAAACAATAATAATACCCGCGCATGGATGCTGATGCAAACAAACCTTCCACAAACACAAAACAAACGTCCCAGTCCAGTATTTTTACTGGCGTTGTCACTTTGTTTTAGGTTATAAATGGTGGAGCTTTTATACGTGTGTGTGTGTGTGTGTGTGAGCGTGTGTATGTATATATTATCTAGAATATATATATAGAGAGAATATATATATATATATATATTCTCTCTCTCTATATATATATATTCTACATACATACATATACACACATATTCTCTCTCTATATATATTCTACGTAATATATACATACATATACACACGTATTCTCTCTCTATATATATTCTACATAATATATACATACATACACACACGCAAGTATATAAGCCCCATATATATATATATATATATATATATATTACATGACTGCAAAATAAAGATTGCGATGACACCGATAGGCCGGGAGGACATCTGCCCTCCGGGGGGGAGGCCACAGAGGAGAAAACAGATGAGAGGTGTCTGAACTCCTCTCCGGTCTCAGGGGGAGAAGGCAGGGAGAAAGAAAGAGGGGAAAAAGCGCATTATCTCGATCAGCTTCTCCCGAGCTGACACATAGGAACACTTTACTCGAGATAAGGTCTAATCTGGCTCGCCGAAAAAAAATGTGCTCGCTTATTTATTTATATATTTAGAGCTCCTCTCCTTCAAGGTTACGGCGCTGAGGCGGGTCAGGGATGCTGAGTGTCTGTTTACTTGTGTTTTTCAGTCTCCTGCCTAGTTTTTCATACGGGATGTCTCGTTATGCTAATAACATGGACTTTTACTCGTGTGTTTGTGTGTGTGTGTGTGTGTGTGTGCATGCTCAGTGGAGATAGACATTTTTTGGTTACATTATAGAGAGTTACTCTTAAAGTAAACACAATTTCAGTTTTGCTCTTTAGACATTTCCCAGCGCTCAACCGCAGAAATGAGACGTCCTCGCAGAGGACGGAGAATATTTAGACTTTTGACCCACAATGCATTGCAAAAAAAGGTCAAGCTGACAGTCTTCATTTCATCAGGTGGGCGGCTCTGTCTCCAAAGCGGTTTGGGGATGAGGCCCATCCCTCAGCACGGCCGCGCCTGACCTTCACGGTCGCCTTATCAGTGAGAAAGGTTAGAGCAGGGCTCCGGAATCCGGGATCGATCCGCGGGCCCCGCGCGTGGCTTTTTCTCCTTTATTTATCTTGGTGGACATGTTGCTCATGGTGTTTTCAGGGTAATGGTGGGAGTCAGATAAGGATCTATTGTTGCTGCAGATCTTTCTCTCCTCACGTCCTGCCCTTCCAGCCCTCACAGGGGACCCTGGCTTTGGGCCAAGCGCTCTCCCTCGCTCCGTCTCCTCCTCAGAGGGCGCCAGAGGTAAAACGGAAGGGAATCTACGATGCTTCTGGTCAGTACGGCCGCATACACACTTTACTTTTCTTGACTTTCTAAACTAAAATTCTAAACAAAACAAAATAGAAAATGCTGCCCCAGATTTAAACTTTTTTTTGGCTATTTATGAAATACCATCACCTGTGCCCCAGTACTAATAAAAGAATAGTGACATCCATATTTAAATATATGGCAGTGAGCCCTGCTAACAATTTTAGGTTATAAGAACGTTTCCCTAACATTTCTATTAAGTTTCAAAAACATTGAATGTTAGAACATTTAAAATGTCTAGTTTTTTTAGACATGGTATTTACATTATTGGCATTATTCAAACTTTTTAAATTGTGTAACGTCTTTAAAACGTTCCACTAACAACTTAAGAATAACATTTTTGATGTATATGTGATTTATAACATAAACAACGTTTTGGTTACATTACTGCAAATACTTTTTTTCAAAAACCTTTAGAGAACTTTTAGAGGACATTAGTCAACGTTCAAAGAATGCTCCCTAGATTCCCCTATATTACTAAATTGTAATATTACTATATTACTAAATGGGAAATAACCAAACCCTGTGTGTACAAACATGCACTCAAAAAAGGAGTGACAACAGTTTTTAGCTGCAGTGTGTATGTTGTCAACTCTATAACCCATATAACCTATTTGATAAGGTTATACAACTATATAGAAAAGGTGGATGGTGAGGGACAAAGTTCATAGGTTACAGCCTGAGCTTATAAAATGGACAATTTAAGTGTATCACACACTTCTCTTGGCTTTTTCTGGCCTCTTTATGCTGTATCGATGGTCTTGTTTTATCTCCATTTATCATTTTAACTGCTTTACAGACCACAAGACAAAACCATTACAAGACTGAGCATCCATGAGGTCGGTATAAATACAGCAGGGTGCCCTCGTTCTGAATCTATTTACCCCACAACAAGAGACTTTAAAAGTTACACGAGACACAAATAAATGTAGTTCATAAACTGCAAGACACAGAAACATGCTTTTGCTCTTTGCTCTGGTGGTTATATATGGAATATCATACTCGACACAATTATGCATGTACAGTAGACGAGCAGGTTCACGCGCGCCACTTTCCAAGAAAACCACAATCAAATATTTCACAATCGCGCGGCCATCATGGACAATTAGCCCGACACTTTTCCAGCTTTTATCTCTTAAACCAAAGTCCTCATCTGTTATTTATGCATTATAGGCCTTCCTATGAATTATTCAGCGCAAGTGGAAAATTTACTGCTGCCGTCTTTCTACAGCCCGGCTGTAAATCCACAGACGGAGAGAGAGAGAGAGAGTGATAGGAAGGGTAAGGACGAGAAAGGCTGGAGGCAAGTGGCCCCTGGAGGGTGGAAGGCTCACACAGGCAACATCATAAAGTTACCATTAGAATGCTGAATTTATAACGGTTAGCTGGCACTTACTGAGCGCCAGGAGAACAGAGGAACCAAACCGCCCCCATTTTAACTCTGCACCACAATCTTCAAACATTATGGTTCTTCGACGGTTCTTGTGCAACGTCTCAGTTTCAGCAACACACCATCTAGAACCGTTTTTCACTGTGTAGCATATGTTCCGCGGAGATGAACAGGTTCTCTCGGCGTTACATTATAGGGTTATAGATTAGCCTAGATTAATCCCTAGATTAGCCTAGACTATTGGTTTCTGGATACCAATATATTTTGTTTTATACTTCTAAATAAAGCATGGGGTTGTAAAGCTCATTTTGGTTCAAACTGGACATTTTATACATGTAATAAATGAATGCTAACTCTTAAAGGAGTATTTCACCTACATATTAAATGTTTTTTCTATTATTTACCGTTCCTGTTGTTCCAAACCTGTATGATGTTGATGCTACAGAGAAATATAAACATGATAAAGAATTTAGTGATGAGAATGTATGAACCAATAAACCTTTGACACCAAACTTCCAAAACCACTCTGCATAATAAATAATAACTAAATTTCAGTCTACTTCTCACAAAATGTATCACATGGCTTTAAGAATTTCATGCGAATCATATGCGCTGTTAATATTGTCTTTTTTGTGTCTATATAGAGCTCAAAAAACCTGCCTGCAATCATTTTTTTAAGACCTATAAAGGAGCAGCTCTGAGATTTTGTGCACCACAGTAGACACTCAAGTCGTTGGGGTGAGTAAATAACGTCATTTATTTAGTTTGAACTATTGCTTTAATTCACGAAACAAAAACACACCACATACAGTATAAAGTTATCCCGTATATACTGCGAAACACATGGGTTACATTAAAAATACTCCACAGCGGACTCCAACATTGTGCTTGAATTCTGAACTAGTTCCATCTATAAGGTGTCTGACAACTAAGGCTTTAATGAGGTGCCTCACAAGCTCTCTGAGCAACATCTAGCTGTGAGTCAGTCTCCCCGTACCAGCATCTTCTTCCCGGGGCGGCTGGAGAGAAACTTGAGGCTCTTTAATGTTGTTCCTGTCTGAGTGAGGCATTCAGCGTGAGACCGTGGTCAAAGAATATCAATGGAGTAATGAGCCGGCGACTTTTCCCGAGGCGCCGCCGCATCGACTTTCCTCCAGAAAACGCGAGAACTGATACGCCGTCGTTTACAGTGAGCCCGACATTCCTGCCTCGCCTCCGCTGCCTCAGTTGCTCTGGGTGATGGGAGGGGCTTCAGGAGGAATAACTGTAATCAAACTCTCGCTGCTGCAGACGAACGTCGGATTCCGCGGCATCTGGTCATTTCTGTGTGACAAATGAATCCGGTTTAATTCGGCTCATTCGATTGATTTAATTACGGCGCATGCGGTTCTGTTCGGTTCTGGTAATTGACAGAGATAGTGGTAATCATGGTCAACCTTCTGTCATCTGCATTCATGTGATTTGGATCATCAGATGGTGTGGAATATGGGCCGCAGCACCCTGGGCAATAGCATCTGAGTCTATACGTTGGGGGGGGGTGACTCATTAAGGATAAATTGCACTGGCTCATAATGGTGTTTATTAGCATGTGCTGTCTGTGTTGTTTTAGCACCTACGTGTATATATGTCTGTTTAATAGTTTAGCGAATTAATATAATTCCCCAGCTAACAGGGAACGTTCTCAGAATGTTGGCCAATGTTCTGATAGTGCTCCCAAAGGTATCAAAAAATGTTCTTGCAGTAACGTTAATAGTACATTTGTTTAACGTTATATATTGTATAACGAATATCATATATCAAAAACCTTGTTATTTAGTTGTTTACTGAAGCGTTTTTAAAACGTTACCAAATAAAACCGTTTAAATAACATTCTCATAACCAAGCCGTAATGTTAATACAACATCTGAACAGCCACCCGTATCTGGGAGTTTTCGCCTCGTGACCCTGTGGACGTCTCCATTTTGTGCACATCTCATTCGACTAAAGTATGAGCTGGGCTGAATATCGAAGGCCTTTTAAAGCAGACACAAGAACTGTTCTTGGACCAAAACCAGGTTTAAGGGTAAAATAATAAATCTTCCCACCTTTTTTGATAAGATGGAAGCAGTCAGTGCTTTAAAATTCAATGATAGTTATATGAAGCAATCTACAGCTGATACGGGCCTGACCTTGAGCAGATGAGCAGAACACAAGTAGGGCACATTATCATCCATAGAGCTCCAGTTTTATTGCACACAGATGATATATATACAGTAGCAAATGATGTTTTTCTATTCTACGTGCATAATTTTTCGAATACACCCACGTGCAATGCATTCACAGACTGTGTATTTTCAAGTTGATGCTCTAAAATTGTTGTGTAAGCACACTTTTGGGATATGACTATAGATCTCTGATCCACTCCAGTAGGTTGTAAACTGTGGGATCAATCCAAGAGTCGGCTGGAGAAAGTTTGTCCTGCGATATTGCTTCTGATTTCAATTGTTTACCTGTGACTCCTGGTTTTGATTTGGACTCATAGCGTACGCCTGTCTGGTAAGCGCTCATCGCCATGGAGACTGGCGTGCGCTGTGCCCTTTTTATCTCGTGGTGACAACAACAATGACAAAATCAATAGCTGGTAATAAATGAAGCCTGTTGGACATGATTGCTAAATGATCGCAATGCCAATACAGTGTGGAAACTACATACGGGGTAGTTTTATGCGTTAATGCACATACATACATTGTGTGTGTAGAAAGCTGCTCTTTTGTTTGATCTTTGCTGATCTAGTATCAGACTTTTGTTGTTATACGCTACTTTGTTGACATTTTCCAACGTTACATTTTACAGTACAGTAGAGAGTTACAGGAAGTGATGTAATGGGAGAGAAGGGAGCAGAATCAGGAAATGACCTCAAACTGGGCCTCGAACCTGGGTCACCCAGGTGCTGCTGGTGCCATTGGTTAAAAGTTCTAAACTTAGTTTAGTTTTAGTCTTAAGTTATTATAATATAATAAATAATATTATATTTTAATGACCCCACTGGGACATTTAATACTTTAGCTGTACAAGACACAGAATTATAGATTGTCACGTATAACTTTCAGTGACATGCAAACATGCAGCGTGTTTGACAGTAATATAATTGTATCAGCGTTTCTTGCTTTGCTTCAGCGTTTTTTGGCTTGTGGATTTGTTATCTCCTCTTGAGCAAACAGCATTTTCCTCCGCAAATGTCAAAGGCATTAGTTTAACATATTATCTACCATTAAAGCTAATTAAAATGTATTATTATTTAAACGGTTTGCTTTGTGTTGCAGCTATCCTCAAGAGATATTTAAATCAATAATATATCCTCCATGGCTGGTCTCCATTAATGTTAAGGAAGCGGCGTTAAAATGAATTTATGTAGTCGAGATGTTCGTTCTGTGCATCAGAGGCCATTTTAACGGCAGTGTTTATTAACGTCCCTTACAGAGAAGACACGCGCAGAAATCGGATCAGATGGGAAATGTGATTTCTGTGCATTTCTTGCGCGAATCCCGTGTAAGTTCCCGTGGAATTGCATGTTTTTAATGTGTTCCTGTGCGAAACTCTTCTGTAAGGAGAGACTTTCACATAAAACATAAACTAAAATTATTTTAATAGCAGCAGATCATTTCATTTACATTTACGCATTTGGACGCTTCTATCCAAAGCAACTTACAGTTCATTCAAGTTATACATTTTGTCAGTGCATGTGCTTCCTGGGAATCGAACCCACGACCTTTGTGTTGCTAGCACAATGCGCTACCAACTGAGCTTCAGTTGTATGTTCATCGACACGCTTACAAAATGCGATTTTTTTTCCATGCAAAATATTTGGTTTGCTCACAGTGGCAAAAGTACAGTGTAAATTAAGCAATTCATGAGATCGGTGGAAAAATGGGTGTAATTATTCCCTCTCCTGTTAGAGATGAAACCCAGCGTGTAGATTTCAGAGTGAATCTAATCATGTCCAGATGGTTAATTAACATCTCCTTTAATTCAGGCTAAATGGATAGTGTGTTTTTGTTACAGATGAAATGCAATCGAGATGAGACTTTTCAGAGGAAATATTGTAGGATATTGAAATAATGCCTTGGTGCCGCAAGCCCACACGCCAAATAAACATTACGACGTTATGAATTTTAGTCTGAACGGAGATGTTGATCTTAAAGCTGAAATCATGTTTCCGGGATGGTTAAATCATTCTACGCCGGGTTTAATGCGCAGAGGCTAGTTTGATGCGCACGATAATTTGTACCGATTCGTAATAGCTAATTTCCTCAAACGGTGTAAGCATGCCGCTCTGAGGCGCTAGCAAAACATTGCTTTGTTTGTTTGTGTGGCCCAACATATCAACACTGGCTTAGCCAATGGAGTGAATTTGTTTTTTAAACAAATTAGTTTGGAGCTGTAGTTCCTGTAGAAATTCAACTCAGCAACTTTAACAATCAAACGTGGTACTTTCATAAGAATCGCTCATCGGTCAAAATCATTTTTGTCATTAAACGTAAAAAAATGAACTTTATGATACTTCAGTATCATATTTACTTATTTTTCAGTATCATATTTACTTTATCATATTTATTATTACGATAATGTAATAATAATACGAATGTTTTAGCTAGCGGTGTATGATCGTGCTTTTTTTACATTTGTTACCAGTTAATACTCGCACAAACAAGCGAAAAAATCCCTGTTCAGTGATTAATATGCTGTTTAAAGCATATGGCCAACATATAAGACAATTTACTCATTACATCTGGCAGAGACATTTATCCTAAGCAACTTACAGCGCCTTTAAGGTGCATATCTGAATAATCGCGAATTTACGTGCATACGCTCGTGTCCGGGAATTATTAATGCTTATATTGTTGTTTAACTTTAAAGGCTGGTTTGTGCAGAAGGGCTGTGCTGTGAAATGACAGCTTATCTTCCCCGTTATAGTGTTTTTGTGATTGCAATGTAATAATGGCTACATGTCACTGTCTGTTGTGTGTTTTGATGGGTAATGTCGTTATTCGACTCCGCGAGATTTTATACATGGTGATGTTTTCATATATACTGATGTATACTGTAGGTACGGCGCGCAAAATTGCATCGGCGTGTCTGTGTCAAATGGTTTTAAGGCATCTGTGGTTTTGCAGAGCCTTAGATGTAGCACGACTTTAGATTTGCTTCTGGTACAGAGATGCACATAATAATGCTGTTTTTTGGCCTGTAAGAGACATTTCATCTTAATGCTAATTCATTTTTTGTGTTTACCGCATTTCGATGGTATGTGGTGATAGATAGAATTAGCCACAGCTACATTAGATTGATCTAGAGCTCTTCGATCATGCTTTTTACATCCATACACTGCTGAATAACACATTCATGTCCAGGGGGCTCGTGCACATATTTTATTTGAGGAATCACTGTTGGCCGTCCCACCTCAAATAAACAAAACTCTGTGTGTTTGGAGTAACATGAGAGTGGGTTGATAATGAACATTGTGTTACTAGCAATGTTAATGGGGTAATGGGTTCCATTCCCAGAAAACACACATATGAATAAAATGCATTGCTTCAACTGATCGTGAATCATGTTGGATAAAAGCGCATGCTAAATGCATAAATGAAAATAACTTTTTTTTTACTTACACTCATTAAACTTACTGTCATTTTCTAAAAGTCTTACCGTAATTTTCTAAAAGCCTTACTGTAATTTTCTAAGGCACCCGATGGGCGTGATGCTTCTACCGAAGCTTGATGTAGTTTTAAGAGAAAAGGTTCCTTAAAGTGTGCAAGAACTTAAAGAGATTTCTAATCAAGACCGGACCGCACTTCGTCGGAGGAGGTAAAAATTTTCCCAAGGCAATTGGAAGCTGTCATGGGTGGGTTAACCCTGTTATAGTGGGACACGTATCTTGAGTCTGCGAGCTTCACTCGGAAGCTGTGAGCAAATGAGGAGAAGCAATAGAAGGAGTGCTGAAATTCATTTCATTTCCTCAAACACACTTACCCTCAATCGCCAAAAACCCTCCGTAAAGCCTCTTCTCCAGTGACTGACTGGAACCTTTGGTGTCGTTTCCCTGACCGGGTCTTCAGCACCCAGAACTATTCCCTTCCAGAGAGAGCCAAGCAACATGAAGGGCTCTCTGTATGCGGGCTGAGAGCCGTCCCCTCAATTATGAGATTCATGAGTTTCAGGCAATTTTCTGGAATCATGGATGTTTTTGCGAAAGCTTATAGATTGAGATTTTTGCTGAACCATGAAATGTCCCGAAAAAATTACCCAGACTCCGGAGATTTCTTTTAATAGCTGTGGAGTTTCTTTTGAAACTTTGAATCTTCACTTTGTGGGGAAGCTAACGTTAGTAGAGTTCCTGCGAGGTGAAGATGGTCAGTTCTTCTGAACTATTAGCTATTTTTATTTGCAAGGACAGTGACAAATTAAACTGGATATGATGGACTGAAAATGTGTACAGGGAACGTTACCCATAAGTCATGGCACCGCACCACAGTATAAGTTTGACTACAATAAATAGCATTTTTGCCTTTATAGATTAATTTACCTCAGGAGTGGTTGCACATCCAGTTGTGTGAGTATAAAGCAAACCATTTATATTCTATATAATATATACACACACACACACTGATTTATTATATACATTTATATATATTAAAGTATGTGTTCATTTATATTTATACTTGTTTATCTTTGTAATTCTACCCCCCCTCTATCTGTAGATTATCAACAGATATGATCTGCCCCCATTCGACACATTAAGAGTCAACGCCTCACTTGGACACAGAGAAACTCCCTTTAAATTAATAAATTATACAGCATGTGTCGGCTTTCTTTGGACCAGCCACCTGAGGTACCCAAAGGTCCCAATTATTAAAATTCATTCTACCTATATAATCAATCATTTATCCGTGGATTTATAGATATGGGTTTTTTCACCCTATGTGCCCATGTCACAATGTCTCAAGTTAGTAGGACTAAAAGTGTCACCTTTGTCTTTTGGGATACTTAAAAAATATCTCCATCTTTCTGTGTGGCAGAGGTCCAGAACTGCAGCTGTAACTCCAGCAGTTGTGACTTCCATCCCTGTTGGATTAAAGCAACACAGACCGGTACAGTGCGGCCACTTCTGGTATGACACTAACTGCAGGTTTTAGTGTAGATGGCTTTAATTCATTTAGCAGCTCTGGCACTCTGGTGCCAGTAGTAGATAAGTGTTAATCTAGGACAAGCCAAAGTGAGCAGCATGAGCCTGCAGCACAGCTAAATCTCTCATCCCACCAGATAACAGCAGACTGGCCCGGGCGAGAATGAAAATAGAGACTTTTTATCACTTACACGCCATTGCTGTGTGCAGGTTGGACTGCAGGGTTATTTGCACATGCATGATGTCTCTGTGTTAGATTATGGAGGAAGCAGTAAATATGGCTATAGAATAGGACTCATGCTTGGTAATTGATTATGCTTAACGACAACAGTGTGTGTCTCCCAGAGGTACACAGAAAAGCTAATCATCCATTACAAAACTGTTGTAAGACTTCTGGGGCACGTCACTGAAGCTGGCTGCATTTTGGCCACAATTTTGATGACAAATTTGAGGCTTCATGAAAGATTTAGTTGTTGAAGGGTACAATCGCCAGCATTGGATCAATTAACGTAAGAAACTTGCCATTGGCTGATTTGCCTGCGCGATGAATCGGAAATTGTGGGTCACAGTTCTGCAGTGCGTTTGCCTCTGTGTCAGCCATTTAATACAGAACCGACAGAATAAATTACTTGTGACTTACGGAGTGTGTTAAACATGTTTCTCCAACGTGTTTGTAGCACCTTGTAGCATCTTTTGTTTGTAGCAACTTTGTTTACTGAACTGACATGCAACATAAAGATCTCATTATTTCATATTCTATTCTTGTTTTAACCGTACAATCACAATGGCCTGTTATCTCTTTTCATTTATAATTTTCTGGCATAACATTTTCAACACTTTGGCTTTGGGTTTGGCTGCGGTACCAGTTCGGTTCATACACGCATGCCTTTTTGCTTTACCGTAAATGAAATCTCGAAGCACAGATGGACGCTTATGTTTGTATTAGAAATGCAAAATTTCTCTGTATGTTTCAGTTGGAAACGTAAATGAAATCTGCGTTGCTGGAAAATTAAACATAAAAAAACACATATCTGTAACAGCATATAGTTTGTCCTAACTGATCTAATCTAATTCAAATCTATAGTACTGTAAATCTTGCAGTGTTAACCTAATAGGGAAGACCAGAGTTTTCATTTTAATTCACAGACAACTACAAATATACGTGTCATCTTTTGCTACAGGAAACATTTATATGTGCCAAAAGTAATTGTACCATTAATGGACTTTTAATGACAAAGACTAGATCATAATATCACATTTAATACAAGTCACAGTGTTTCGGCTATGCTTGTTATTGTAAAAGTGATGAATAATCAGATGAATAATATCATTGCTTTAATGCTAAATTTTACAGTATCGTTTTTGCTGTTATGTGGTGTTAATTATTAGAGCTGTCAGAAATTTTGTGTTGAAACATATATAGACCATAGCAACGCAAAACATGCTTCACTCATGTTGTACGTGTATATTATTGTATACGAACATTAGGAAACATTTAATATGTTTCATTTATTTCTACTATTTCCGTAAAAGAAATAAAATTGTATAAAGTCTCCATTGGAGTGCAAGCAGAGGTGCGCTCCAATTCTACGAAAGTCGAGCGTGTTCTCTGGCGAGGTGGATTGTGGGATTGTAGCAACACTATTTAGTAACTTTATAAACCCTACCAAAAATGTTTTACTTTGTAAATATTTGTAAAAAAAAAGGTGTATTCAGTTCAGGCTATTGTCTGTATGAAATATATTTTTTGTGTATTTTTGAGCAACATAAAGGAAATGAAGCATCGTTCTGACATTCTGCTCATGCTGTACCGCTCTCCTAATTTTGTTACGTCGACGCTGATTCTTCCCCTCCAGTAATGACATGACAGGAAGCTAACCGGCCTCACTGCACACGCTCACCACGGGTGTTTAAAAACTCTTGTAAGCTCACCTCTTATTGTTTCATCGTCTCATTAATTCAACCTTGCTTTCTATCTGCCATTTTCAATCTAAAATCCATTCCCTCTTTTTATCTATGGTTTTTAGTGCTTTATTCCACCCCTCTCTCTCTCTCTCTCTCTCTCTCAGCTGGCTGTGATGGGTTTCATTACTGTACTCCGTCTTGGGACGGGCGGCTTCTCCCTGGTGCTGTGCGCCTTCATATAATCCTTTTAATTAAAGGGCCTGCTCCTCACCCGGGCTGCCCCGAGCTTTGCTTCCGCCCCATGCTTCTAAGCTCCGTCCCTTTGTTCTTTTGACGCACACCACTCATTTGGTCAAGCCATGCTCCTGCCATTTGAAAGAAAGTGGCTTCACCTTTGTCTCTCTTTTATATAGCTTTAATCTCCGCACCAGTATTGCCGGGGACCGCGTGGGTGCGCGTGGCTGTCTTTTGTGCGCCCGCGCGTGTGTGTTCGCGGCGGGCTAGCCATTGATCCAGCTCAGAGCTCATCCGGGTTAAATGCAATCAGGGATTTAAAACACTCTCGATAGTGTGCGATCGGAACGCCGGATAAGAGCACACACAGGAAGCGCCGGCCATTTGTTGGAACGCCGCATTGATTTTGCTTGATATGTTTAACCAAATCCCACAGTACATGGATCTCCGATGCCGTGTGTGTAAAACTGGGAAAGCTCCTAAAATTAGACGGGAATAATGGAGGGAAAATGGGATTGAATGCCCAGGTGCATTCGTTTTCCATTTAGCCCTCCTATGCCATCATCTATTCTTCACATGAAGCCTCCATCGCATACACGGTTCCTGGTCCCACCGGGAGCCGACCGCTTGTCCTAACAGATTCCTCACGCTTGCTGATTGATAAAATACTCTTTAACCTGTGCCTCCCTGCCCTTGACCCAGCCCGCTCGCTATTCATTTGGGTTTTAAAGTCACATTGGGCTGTCTGGAGTATCTGCCTGTGGATCTACAGGTTATTAATCTCTCTCTGGAGTTCTTGTTTTATGCATGCGTTCCCCCGTGTCAGGGAGAGGCGCTTCCTGCCCCCACAGAGAGGGTGTTTGCTCACACAACACACACTGGCCATACAGACCAGCTGACAGGAAACGTTCTTAGGATGTTGGTTCTCCAAAGTTCTCTCAAAGTTATCAAAGTCATTTTGCAGTAACGTTATTAGAATGTTTTTTTAATGTTATATCAAAATCATGATTTTTAAGTCGTTAGTGGAACATTTTAAAAGCATTACAGAAGTAAAAAAATGTGTAAATAGTGTTCTTGAAACCAAGCAATAATACAACGTCAAAACAACTTAATGCTTTGAACGTTCATGGAACATTCAAATGAACATTTTAATGTTTTTGTTACTGGGGAATTGTTTCCACAACCTACAAATTGTTAGCTGGCAGTGCAGAGCGGAGGATGGGTGGGGCGGGGTGCTATTGTTACAAAGCTTGCAAAGAAGCAATGTATTAACACTGTATTTCTCAAACGTAAGTCCAAATATTATTTATTTATTTATTTAACCAGAACCACCAATTGCGTAGTGTAATCAAGTCTTGTTAGCAATCTGTTAATTTTTACAGTACTTTATATTTGTCAAACATTCTGGTTAGGAGCTTGTTGTAAACTTATAATCCTTGTTTTAACTTAATAGACTCCAGTTACCCTTGTTTTGGCTGTGGTTAACTATCTGTTTTTATCTGTAGCTTAATATTTTTATGAAATGTACAGTTCAATTAAAGACAGCACAGATAGATTAATTGCAAACTGAATTGTTGTAGTTTGTAGTTCTTAAGTAATTTTAACATCTTTTTAACCTTTGTGTACATGTTTGTGCACTGGTGTCCCATTGTGTTAATTCACACACACGTCTAACATACAACAGTACACGTGTTGACTTCAGTTTACACAGAATTAAAGTCTAAACCTGAACTCATCAAAACCCCAGCACTATTTGCTTGCGCTGCTTTTTAGGAAACGCAAATGTTCGGTAGCTTTAAGCAGGAAGAAACTGTGACTGAAAGACAGATAAGACGGAGGTTCGGGCTCTGACTTGTTTTTAATGGATAGCTGTAGTGGCAGCTGAAGATGGAGGGTTTATAGAGGCGTGTTTGGGGCGACTGGTTTGGACGGAGGAGGCCTGACCTTCAACTGCATTCACAAATCATTGGGGCGACCTTGTCAAGCATTGTGTTCTGATCGATTGAGGAGACAATGGGTTATTCAACACTGCCACAACGGGTCACTGGTGCCGCCCACCTACTTCACAATGAGAAATCTCCCACAATGCCAGATGAGGCCATGTCCATCCGTTAGGGTCATCGAAAATGACCAATTAATATCATGTTCGCACTGTCCCGGGACAGAACAGTGAGAAAAGTGACACAGTGATTACACATCGTGCTCTAAGACCACAATGGAACCGGCAGGCGAGGGGTTAACGTTTCACTGAGGGTTTTTCATCTCCTTTTATCTGCAGTTCATATATCGTCAATGTTGCTGTCTTTTGCGGTTTAATACATCGGAGGCGGCAGCCTCGGGTTCTTGACCCCTTCGGCTTTGTTTGAATAAGGAAGTGAGCCAAAACTAGCGCCCCGCTCCTGGACCACGGACATATAGATAGACGACCGGCAGAATGAAAACTAATCAAATACAACAAGCTTACTGCAAAGAGGGAAAGAGGTGCTGAGGGTGGAGGATATGAGGCAGAGATCTGGACAGAGATGAAATGGCTCTCCCACATGTTTTCCTCCTTTTCTCTCTATTTCTTTTGCTTTTTATAGCGCGGCTGTATTTTGAAATTCAAATGTAAATGGCTGGAACTTCAAAGGGGCCCTTAAAATTCCATATCGACCAATAGGCATTTGGCCGTGTATATATTACAGCCGAGTGTCTATTCTAAGTGAAGGGTGTTTGTATCCAGCCTCTATAAATCAAAGACCTCCGGGTTGTTTGCATTCGTGTGTGCGAGGTGGTGTTTGACCTTATTCGGCTGGAGAGACGGATGAAACATTCCCTATATTGCAATTTGAGAGCCTTGAATCGTGAAAAGAAGATGAAGAGGGTGCGCTTTTAGTTGGAGAGCCACGAGCGCGTCACATGTTTGGAATATAGAAACGTTCGGTTCATAGCAGGGCCGTCAATTTAAAACACGAATGAAGTGAGATTGCATTAGCAGCGCGAAGGTTGCGGGTTCGAATCCCAGGGAACGCACGCGTACTGATAAAACATACGGTTTAAAACGTACCGTAAGTTGCTTTGGATAAAAGCGTCTGCCAAATGCATTAACATAACCAGAATATTCTGTAATTATTTCAATTCAGATTCCTAATCAGTTTACAGTCCTAATTCATAGATGAATATCCATATTTTGGAGGCAGCGGATATCTTTGTTTTAATGCTGGAAGCAAATTCATTTTTATCATTAATTTTTGCCCTTTACAGATCAGCGATTGCAAGACATTGATCTTAATAACAGTCGGTTTATGACCAATACGCGCCACTAATTGATTCAATTGGGCCATTTTTTTACTGTAGCACTAAATTTCGATGAAGCACGTTGTTCATAGTGTATACGTTCGAAAGACGGAGGACGGGTGCTTTTTAATTTATAGAATTTCATGAATATTTCAGCATTTGCAAAACGTCGCAGACAGACCATGCATTATTCAAGACGCATGGCGCATGTGCTCGCATTTAATTATGGATGTGACAAATAAGGCCCTGTGAGCAAATGTATGCCGTTATTTATCTGTGTGCTTAACACCGGTTTGATACGAGCCATTAAAGTTTCATGCATTTATTCTGCTGTGTAATGTACGGACACCACAGCGTATGTCGCACAGACCGCGCAAGACACAATTCACTGCCAGGAAATAAGCAGCATGCATCTAAATCTGGTATGAACACTCACTGCCAGTCAAACATTTGGCCACACCCACTAATTCTTTATTATTGCTATTAATGTTACAGTAACAGTGATGTCATCAAAACAGTATTTATGGACTTCCATGTATGCTGTTATCCTTCACTATTAATTAGCTTCAAGTATTTACAGTAAGCATAATCCATTAAAGGTTTTTGAGATACATAAATATGCAGCGAGCAGCAAAAGAAAAAGAAAAAGAAGAATATATTTACTTGGTACGTGTTGGTTCAGGTCTTTAAAATAGGAAGAACTTCGGAAGCAGCTGGTGGTTGAATTCAATTTTAGCAGAAGAGTTCCACCCGACTTCCTGCTGATGTTCCCTACTGTTCCCAATTCCTCACAAAACGTTCCAGCATCCATGAGACTTCGCTTAGTGAAGCTGGTAAATCTAGATGTGTTTTCACGTCAATTTTAGGTTGTAAGAATGTTTCCCTGACATTCCCATTACGTAACAAAAATGTTAAAAACTTTATTTCAAAAGTTCTAGGAACGTTTAAAACGTCCATTTTTTTAGACATTGTGTTAACGTTATTGCTCAGTTATGCGATTGTTATTAATTTTTTTTATCAGTAACAGTTTAACATGTTCCGTGTATAAAATTTTTTGATATATGATATACATAGAGAGCATTAGCCAATGTTCTGAGAACGTTCCCTGTTAGCTGCGCCAGCAAACGCGTTACGTTGGCATGTCAGATTTAGGCTTAGCGCCCCGATGCAATCG